>JAXCGZ010013533.1:45000-84148 GCA_037179515.1 Halocaridina rubra | reverse complement strand
TCTGTCTTCATTTCCTGATGGAACTTTAAAAGGATGCAGCTCTCTCTCTCTCTCTCTCTCCAACATTCTATTCTACCCAACCCCACACACTCTCTTTGTCCCAGCCAACTAGGGAGGGGCACTGTACACAGTTATTAAAGTAAATAAACCAACAGACGTACAAACAATGATGAGCACTTAATAAAAACAATACACAATCATCATCAAAGGATTATTATTGTCGCCAATAATAATAATAATAATATTAACAAGCTCTAAGGAGAATTTTTGGAATAAACATCATGAAAGTAATGCAGAGGTATATTAAAACCCAGCAGAGAATTGGATATTCATTACACATCTTTTATAATCCCTTCACATCTGACAGGTCATTACACTCTCCATCTCTGTCTCTATTTACAGCCTGATAGACTGCTTTATTTTATTATTTTTGGCCCAACCTGGTGTCACAATCATCTGAATTTTTTTTTCCCACAAAAAATCCGCGATGCACTGAATTCGTGATAGGTGAACCAATATATAGCGATGGGTTACTGTTTGTATATATATATATATATATATATATATATATATATATATATATATATATATATATATATATATATATATATATATATATATATATACAGTAATCCCTCGCTATATCGCGGTTCACCTATTGCGGATTCACTGCATCATGTTTTTTTGGGGGGCGATTTTTTTTCTTTATTTGCGAAAATAGTAAAAATTTAAGAAATAAAAATTTTCAGTATTTTCATTATTTTATTGAAAATAAAAATTTTAATTATTTTATTGATACAAAAATGTATTTCCAAGCCTAAGAATAATAAAACAGTAAGAAATAGTAAAAAAACATAAATTTTAACATGTAGCTCTGCACCATAGAAAGTACGATAACGGTATCAGCGTTTCGGAAAACCCAAAGGGTCACACCTACGTGAGCTAGCATATATTAAAATTTCCAGTAGCTTCATTATTTTATTGATATAAAATATGTATTTCTTAGCCTAAGAATAATAAAACAGTAAAAAACATAAATAATCACAGTATTACACCATGTAAAATAAGATACCGGTATCAGTGGCTTCTGCATATCTTCTTTAACGTGTGATTTAAATGAGATTTCCTCTACTGGGGGAGTACTAGTGTCATTTTCACAGTTTTGAATGCCATCCACCTCCATCATAGAAGGAGAAGTAACACAACTGGTTTCTGAAGACTGACCTGAATTGAGACCAGTTTGTACAAAGTACTATTGTATTTCAAAACATCACTGATAAGATACTTGGCCTCTCCACTTCAATATTTTTCATAATGATCAAGAGTTTTCCTATGTACTGTATATTCAATTCACTTCGTAATTGAGCCACGAGGAAATCAAAGAACCTGGCCTTACACTCGAACGTCTGGCAGCCCTGTATGAACACGTGCAGCACTCCAACAACTCTCACAAGAACATGATGATAATATGGTTCGTTCGGTAAGTT
Organism: Halocaridina rubra; assembly: GCA_037179515.1. Taxonomy (NCBI): domain Eukaryota; kingdom Metazoa; phylum Arthropoda; class Malacostraca; order Decapoda; family Atyidae; genus Halocaridina; species Halocaridina rubra. The sequence continues at coordinate 82,661 of JAXCGZ010013533.1, read as the reverse complement.
TACTTATCACTTTCATATACAAAAAAATGTTAATTTATGCTTGCACGCTGTTATTAATAAAGTAAAGCGTGGTTTGTTAGCTTACAGGGAGGGTTTATACAGTAAACGTAAAAATAAAGGTAATATACCTACGTACATATAGGGTGATCCTACTTCGCAGAAATTCACCTATCGCGGTCGGTCCCGGAACCTAACCCCCGCGATAAACGAGGGATCACTGTATATATATTTAAATAACAACATTACCATATGTGAAACATGAACAATTTGGACCCCAACCAGGACTTGAACCTAAGACATATAATTACTGTGCCAACGCACTACCAACTACACCACAGAAGGTATATAAAAAGGAAACAAACATTACAGCTATATCTGCTATACTAGGAATGAACAAATTCTAGCAGAATGCCACTCTGTTCATATTACAGTTTCCCCTAACCTCACTCGTGGCTTCGTTTTTGCATTTGATTTAAATCTCAATCTCATTTGGGACCAATAATAATCAAATAAGAACATTACCATGTGTGAAAACATGAATAATTTTGACCCCGAACGGAACTTGATATTGGGACATATAATTACTATGATAAGGCGCTACCAACTGCACCACAGGTCTAAACAAGGGAAACACACCTTACAGATTTTATCTGCTATACAGTGATGAACGCAATCTATTTGAATGCCACTCTGTTCATATTACAGTTTCCCCCAACCTCACTTGTGGCTTCGTTTTTGCATTTAATTCAACTCCCAATCTCATTCAGGACCAAAAATAATCAAATAAGCACATTACCATATGTGATAATATGAATAATTTTTACCCCAACCGGGACTTGAACCTGGGACATATAATTACTATGCCAAGGCGCTACCAACTACACCATAGAAGGTCTTAAAAGGGAAACACACCTTACAGCTTTTGTCTGCTATACAGAGATGAACGCATTCTATCTGAATGCCACTCTGTTCATGTTACAGTTTCCCCCAACCTCACTCGTGGCTTCGTTTTCGCATTTAATTCAACTCCCAATCTTATTCAAGATCAACAATAATCAAATAAGCACATTGGCACAGTAATTATATATCCCAGGTTCAAGCCCCGGTCGGGGTAAAAATTATTCATGTTTCACATATGGTAATATGCTTTTTGATTATTATTGGTCCCGAATGAGATTGGGAGTTGAATTAAATACGAAACGAAGCCACAAGTGAGGTTTGGGGAAACTCTAATATGAACAGAGTGGCATTCAGATAGAATGCGTTCATCCCTGTATTACATATAAAAGCTATATGGCGTGTTTCCCTATTAAGACCTTCTGTGGTGTAGTTAGTAGCGCATTGGCATAGTAATTTATAAGTTCCAGGTTCAAGTCCCTTACTAACCTCAGACTGAGACGGGATGCGAGCCCTTGACCTGCCGCCTCAGAGTCACGGACGCTACCATTAAGCCACGGAGACTACTTTTATATATATAGTATTGCATCCATTATCACAAAGGTTCGGTTCCGGGACCCGGCGCTAGACAGAAAAATCGCTGAGTCGGAGTAGCCTATATGTACATAGATATTTTAGTTTATTTTTACGTTTACACCGTATAAACTGTATAAACCCTCCCTGTACTGTTAACAAACCACCCTTTACTTCATAAATAACAGCATGCAAGCGTAAATTTATGACATACTCATGTATATAGGTATTTTACAATTATTTTTATGTTTACTGTATAAACCCTCCCTGCACTGTTAAAAAACCACGCTTTACTTTATAAACAACAGCATGCAACGTAAATTTATATGTACGTGATAGGTAAACTTACCTTATCTGTTATGGTTAACATTTTCCTTTGCCGCTTAGGCTCACTACAAGAAGCCATAGAAGATGAGGGATGCTTGGGAGGCATTGCAAAGGTTAAAATATGCGAGTAAAAAAATCACAACCAAAAGGTATTAATAAGCACAACGTGAACGGCGCACACGTGAGTTAGACTGAATGAGTGAGGCGAGACAATGGAAGATGATGGAAGCCTTTGTCCGAAACGCTGATAGCAGTATCGTATTTTACATGTTGCAATACTGTTAGTATTTATGTTTTTTACTATTCTTTACTGTATTATTATTCTTAGGCTAAGAAATACGCTTCTTTATCAATAAAATCATGAAACTACTGGAAATTTTAATATATATGCTAGCTCACGTAGGTGCGACCCCAATACATTGTACGCTATTGGACACTTTCACATGATGCAATACTGTGAGTTATATATCTAAATTTATGTTTTTTACTATTTAATACTGTGATTTATATATCTAAATTTATGATTTTTACTATTTTCTACTGCTTTATTACTCTTAGGCTAGGAAATACTTGTTTTATCAATAAAATAATGAAAATTTCAATATGTACTATCTTACGTAGGTTCAACCCTTTTCGTTTTCCGAAACGCTGATACCGGTATCGTATTTTACATGGTGCAATACTGTTAGTATTTATGTTTTTTTTTACTATTTTTTACTGTTTTATTATTCTTAGGCTAAGAAATACGTTTTTTATCAATAAAATCATGAAACTACTGGAAATATAAATATATATGCTAGCTCACGTAGCTGCAACCCTAATACATTGTACGCTATCGGACACTATTTCACATGATGCAATACTGTGAGTTATAGTGTATATCTAAATTTGTTTTTTTTAAATTTTTTTCTGTTTTATTATTCGTAGGCTGGGAAATAATTTTTTTTTATCAATTAGATAATGAAATATGTTTTTTCAATAAAAAAAAAATGAAAATACTGAAATTTTTTTTTTAATATTTTAATATTTTTGGATACCCCAAAAAAAAAATTTTGCCAAAAAAATCGCGGTACAGTGAAAACGCGATCCAGCAAAGGATCACTGTATATATATATATATATATATATATATATATATATATATATATATATATATATATATATATATATATATATATATATATATATATATATATATATACAGTAATCCCTCGCTATATCGCAATTCACCTACCGTGAATTTAGTGCTTTGCGGATTTTTTTGGCGAGCATATGTATTTTTTATCATAGATTTTAAGGGTATATGCCATTTTTAAGCACGAGGATGCAAATGATTTGCCACCTCCGTATCAGCTGATGCACCCTCGCACACTATTTCCCTGATGATATTATATCACAAGTTTGTTCGCTGTTTGTTCTTAATGCTTTTTTTCAATTCTCTTCATAATATTCGATCGCATTAAGCCATAGAAGAGGAGGAGGATGCGGGAGAACGAACCTCTAACCAAAACGTTTTGCCGCTTCCGTATCAGCTGATGCTTATCACTATTCAGGCACAATATCTTACTCATTAAATATTTATTTACTCACCCTATTTGGGGTTTATCTAATTTTCAAGATTATAGTATTATTAATATTCCTTGGTTCTAAACATTATTCTATCTCCTTTACATTTCGACGATGCTGCAAGAACTCTTAACGTAAACAAAGTCAGCTGAAACAAAAAGAAAACTATACAAATCGTTACAAAGAAAACGTATATCGTACTTTACATGAGAAACTTAAATGAAATATATATATTCTCCACACGCTATTTCCCTGATGATATGATATCGAAAGTTTGCTTGCTGTTTGTTTTTAATGCTTTTTTTAAATTCTCTTCATAATATTCGATCGCCTTAAGCGGTAGAAAAGGAGGAGAATGCGGGAGAACGAATCTCTATCGGCAAACATTTTGGCGCTTCTGTATCAGCTGATACACCCTCGCACACTATTTCCCTGACGATATTATATCAATAGTTTGTTTGCTGTTTGTTCTTAATGTTTTTTTTTTTCAATTCTCTTCAAAATATTCAATGGCATTAAGCGGTAGAAGAGGAGGAGGATGCAGGAGAACGAACCTCTATCTGCAAACATCTTGGCGCTTCCGTATCAGCTGATACACACTCGCACGCTATTTCCCTGACGATATTATATCGCAAGTTTGTTCTTAATGCTTTTCTTCAATTCTCTTCATAATATTCTATCGCATTAAGCAGCAGAAGAGGAAGAGGATGCGGGAGAACGAACCTCTAACCAAAACGTTTTGTCGGTTTCGTATCAGCTGATGCTTATCACTATTCAGGCACAATATCTTGCTCATAAACTATTTATTTACTCACCCTATTTGGGGTTTATCTAATTTTTAAGATTATAGTATTATTAATATTCCTTGGTTCTAAACATTACTCTATCTTCTTTACATACTGACCATGCTGCACGAAATCTTAACGTACACAAAATCAGCTGACACAAATAGAAAATGTATACAATTCGTTACAAAGAAAACGTATATCGTACTGTACATGGGAAACTTAAATGAAATATATATACTGTCTACACGCTATGCCCCTGACGATATTATATCGATAGTTTGTTTGCAGTTCGTTCTTAATGCTTTTTTTCAATCTTCATAATATCACGCACATATAAATTTACGCTTGCGTGCTGTTATTAATAAAGTATAGGGTGAGTTGTTAACAGTGCAGGGAGGGTTTATACAGCGGTAAAAATAAATGTAACATACCTGTAATAAATATGGAGCTCCTACTTCGCGAATTTTCACCTTTCGCGGCTGGTCCCGGAACCGAGCCCCCAGCGATAAACGAGGGAGCACTATATATATATATATATATATATATATATATATATATATATATATATATATATATATATATATATATATATATATATATATATATATATATATATATATATATATATATATATATACCTTGTTCCTTTTATGCACGATTTTTTTTATACACGAAATTGCAATAACGCCCCCAAAAAATAATAGTAAAAAAATTCAAATTTCATAACGCCAAAAATTTTTTTTCTTGTAAATAAGCGCCCACGAATGTTTCTTCCACGAGTACAAAGAGGATTACGATAAGAAAAGATTATCATCATTATACATTATATATACACCCACCCTACCTCTGTCATATGTCTATCTAATCTACATTTGAAGGTGACTAAGATTTTAGCATTTATTATCCTACTAGGAATCCTGTTCCATTCATCAGCTACTCTACGGTAAGACCAAACCAATTTTCACCAATATCCCTTCTGAACCTAAATTTATCAAGTTTAAATCCATTACCCATTACGAGTTCTGGTTTGATCATGAAGTTTTAAAACTTTATTAATATCACCCTTGTTAATCCCTTTTAACCACCCACCCTACCTCTGTCATATGTCTATCTAATCTATATTTGAAGGTGTCTAAGGTATTGGCATTTATTATCCTACTAGGAATCCTGTTCCATGCATCAGCTACTCTACGGTATTACCAAACCAATTTTTACCAATTTCCCTTCTGAACCTAAATTTATCAAGCTTAAATCCATTACCCATTACGAGTTCTGGTTTGATCATGAATTTTTTAAACTTTATTAATATCACCCTTGTTAATCCCTTTAAACAATTTATACACCTCAATCATATCCCCCCTAACCCTGCGCCTCTCTAGAAAATGCAGATTAAGTTTTTTTAATCTGTCATATGGTAGAGTTAGGCATTGCATAATTAATTTCGTTTTTCGGTTTTTAGTCTTCCTTTGGGTATTTATAAATTTTATTTTATCTTTGTTTACATTTGCAGATAGAGGTTCTTTCTCCTGCATCCTCCTCCTCTTCTACCACATAAGTTACTTGCTCACGGCCACCATGCATGTCCCAGTGTACTGTTGACTGTTGCCCACTGCATAATAGAGTACAGTACAGTAATGTATGTTAATTTCTATCTGAAAAGTGAATATGAATATCTTTTGTATACTCTTAAAAATAGATACAGGGCTTTCTGCTTTGCTATGTAGGAATAAAATATGTATTTTACTTATCTTATATCTTTGGCATGGTGTGTCTATGTAAAGTTTGGAACGTATCTATGCCCTTTATCAATGTTTCCTATGGAAAATTACTTGTTTTTTCACGCGATTTTCCATTTACCCGACACTTCTGAGAACCTATCTAGGTGTTATTCTGAGAACTAGGTGTATATACAGTGGTGACCCAAATCCATGAACTTAATCCGTTCCAAAAAAAGAGTACTTTGGTTGGAAAGTTCGTGGGTTGGATTTGATTTTCCCATTGAAAAGCGTGTAAATCCAATTAATCCATTCCAGGTCACCACAATTATTCATTTTATTATTTTTTAGGTCATGAAAAACAATAAATATACTTTGTAAAAGGAAAATAGCATACATAATTAAGGAAATAAAAATTAATAATTGAAATACAGTACTGTATTTACCTTTGTGGATAACTGTTGCTGGCATACATGGACGGTGGTGGAGGAGGAGGGGGATTAATTTTTGGAAGGAGAATCCTCTTCCATAAACATGTTAGGGAACTCTTCTGATACAGGCTGTATTTCTGGTGTTTTCTCTCTCTTTTCTCTTTTGGAAGCTGCTTCCCTGCATACTGGGACAAGGAAACAATCCAGAGAAATTTGTCTCTTTCTTCTTCGGCAAACTTTTCTAAAAATATCCATCGCATTGCCATTTACCATATTCACTATTCTATTGGCCACAGTTTTATATGGGTGATGATTCTCAATAAAAGACTGCACATCATTCCAATTACTAAAAGTTTCATTCAATTCTTCACTGGACACCTTTACCCCTTCCTGCAGTGACTGCTCCTCTTGGAGAATTTTCACCTGTTCACGTGGCAACTCAATTAATTCATCTGTGGTAAGTTCTTTGTGGTCCTCCACTAGCTCCTCCACATCCTCTTCATTGACCTCCAAGCCCAAACTTTTACAGTTTCAATCACAATTTTGATAGCTAACTCCTGCTTGAAGCCCTGCAGTCTCTGTCAGTAACGCAACCTGGTCAAAGTTTCCTCCTGGCAAAGTTCAATGTACAATACGAGACCTTTTTCCATGCTTTTTCAATGAGGCCAATGCAGTGGAGGATATTACAGTGGTCTTTTCAAAACTCACGAATGGTCAAATCCGTGTCATTGGTGACCTGGAAACACCTGGCTAAAAGATCCTTCGCATACAACTTTTTAAAATTAGAAATTACCTGCTGGTCCATGGGAGGATAGGAGTGGTGTTGGGAGGCGGAAATTTTACTTTAATGAAGTCGTAGTGTATAGCGAGATTTGCTTCCACACCTGGAGGATGGGCAGGAGCCCTAAGTCACATTAATTACTGCACAACTGTTTGGGGAGCTACCACTAAGACTCAGATAAACAGAATACAGAAGCTTATTAATTTTGCAGCTCGAGTTGCCCTGGGAGGAAGAAGAAAATATGACCACAACACACCAGCTCTCAATAAACTTGGGTGGCTGCGGGCAGAAAATAAGGTCGCTTATGCTATTTATGTTTTTGTATTCTAAATTTTGGACCATCATTATCCAAGCTGGCTATTTGATTTAAAAACAGTCAGGGATATAAGGGGAACCAACACAAGACAGAGCAGTGAGCTCTTTATTCACAGAAGCAGGTTCAAAGATGATCACTATCAAAGGGCCAACATTCTGGAATAATATTCCAGAGCATCTTAAAAATGCATCCTCCTTCACAGCTTTCAAAGGCAAACTATATAGTTTTCTTTTGGACAAATAGTTGCTGCTCATTAAGAACTAATTATTCTCATTGTAAGGAAACAAATATGGAAATGATGCCGATAATAACGATCCTGTATCTAGTGGCATACTTACTACTTTATTATTAACATTATTGTTAACATTTTTATTACAGCATTATTATTTTCTATGAAAGCTACATTTAATTTAACTATATGTCTAACCCTCTTATTTATTAGTTTAATTACATGTCTACTTATAAGTTACTATTAAAGTTGAATAACCATTATACAAAATGGAAATAAATGTTTTCGTTTGTTTGTTTTTTGTTTGTTTATCCATTATGAGGAAACACTTAAAGAGGCAAGTCATTTTCCTCAAGATATTCCTTCACTGCTGGCGCAAACACTTCTATCAACCACTCTAGAAATAAAATCCGCGTGACCCAAGCCTTTGGATTTGACCTCCACATTACTGGGAGGCTAGCCTTCAATACGTTATTGTGTTTAAAAACACGTGGATTTTCAGAGAGGTAAATTAAAAGAGGCTTGATCTTACAGTCCCCACTAGCATTAGCGCACAATAAAAGGGTAAGCCTGTCTTTCATTGGTTTGTGGCCAGGCAATGATTTTTCCTCTTGGGTTATATAGGTTCTTTTGGGCATTTTCTTTAAAAAGAATCTCCTTTCATCACAATTAAACACTTGTTGTGAGATATAACCTTCACTCTCGATATATTTAGCAAATTCCTCTATGAAGTAATTCACTGCTTTTTGGTTGGAACTAGCCGCCTCTCTGTGTCTAATGACGCTATGAATCCCAGTTCGTTTACAAAAATGTTCAAACCAGCTTTTACCAGCTTTATATTCGTGAACTTTAGCGCCACTAGAACTCAAAGAGTTTGCTACTAAATCTTGGTGGATTTGCAAAGCCTTAGCGCATATAATGGCCTCGTTAATACTATCGCCAACCAACTGTTTTTCATTTATCCACAACAATAATAATTTTTCTACCTCTTCTATCACCTGTGACCTTTTCTTCGTTAATATATTTACTCCCTTAGCCACGTCAACTGCCATTATGATCTCTTTATTCTTTAAAACAGTACAAATGGTGGATTTCGGCTTGTTATATTGTGTGGCGAGATCGGACACACGTACCCCATTTTCATGTTTCGCAATTATTTCTTTTTCGTTTCCACTGTTATGCATCTGGGGTGTTCGACGCTAATTTCACTAATACTTTTAACTTTCTTAGGAGCCATAAAAAAGGTCATATTAAAATAAAAACAATAGAACTGTGATAGAATCACGAACGAACCACACAGCGCGGGCACCAATGCAGGACAGAGAGCAACCGAGAGTGGCCACGTGGAACCCACGTAGCGTCTGAGAGCAGTCAAATGGGACACCTGGTGGCTTGGCCAACACCTTTTTTATCGTGGGTTGCAATTTATTCGTGGGTTGGGGTCAAGTTTTGTTCAAAATTTTGTTCGCAGGTTGGTTTGTTCGTAGGTAAAGGCGTTCGTGGGTTGGGGTCACCACTGTGTGTATACAGTAATCCCTCGCTATATCACGGTTCACCTATCGTGAATTCAGTGCATCACGGTTTTTATTGGGGAGTTTTTTTCCTGGGTATATGCAAAAATATTAAAAAAATTACAATTTTCAGTATTTTCATTATTTTATTGAAAACAAAAAATTTCATTATTTTATTGAAAATAAAAATTTTCATTATTTTATTGAAAACAAAAATGTTCATTATTTTATTGATACAAAAATGTATTTCCAAGCCTAAGAATAATAAAACAGTAAGAAATAGTAAAAAAAAAAAAAAAATTTGAACATGTAACTCTGCACCATAGAAAGTACGATACCGGTATCAGCATTTCGGAAAACCCAAATGGTCACACCTGCGTGCGCTAGCATAAATTAAAATTTCCAGTAGCTTCATTATTTTATTGATAAAAAATGTATTTCTTAGCCTAAGAATAATAAAACAGTAAAAAATAGTAAAAAGCATAAATAATCACAGTATTACACCATGTAAAATACGATACCGGTATCAGCGTTTCGGAAAACGAAAAGGGTCGCACCTACATGAGCTACTACATATTGAAATTTTCATTATTTTATTGATAAAAAAAGTATTTCCTAGCCTAAGAGTAATAAAACAGTAAACATTAGTAAAAAACATAAATTTAAACATATACACTCACAGTATTGCACCATGTGAAATACTGTACAATAGCGTACTCTGTATTGGCGTCTTAAAAAATGCAAAGGCTCGCACCTACGTGAGATAGTTCATGGAATGCTATTGGCTGAAAGGGTGAGAAACGATGAATCACAGAATTGTTTTTCAGTATGTTCTGTATCATGGGGTCTGATTGGCGCTTTGATAGAAGTTTGGTCCTCCCACCATCTTCCATTGTCTCGCCTCACTCGTTCAGTCTAACTGACATGTGCGCAGTTCGCGTTGTGCTTATTAATATGTTATGCTTCAGGAGTTGGGTTCTTTCAATAAAAGTCTCCTATGCTTCAAAAGGCCCCTCTTTAATTTCAAGCGGCTCTTGCAGATCTTCTTTGACGTGTGAGTTACAAGAGATTTCCTCTACTGGGGGAGCATCAGTATCATTTCCTTTGCCTTAACATACTCCTCTTTAATTTCAAGCGGCTTCTGCAGATCTTCTTTAACGTGTGATTTACAAGAGATTTCCTCTACTGGGGGAGCATCAGTATCGTTTCCTTTGCCTCAACAGACTCCTCTTTAATTTCAAGTGTCTTCTGCATATCTTCTTTAACGTGTGATTTACAAGAGATTTCCTCTACTGGGGAGAATTAGCGTCATTTTCACAGTTTTCAATGCCATCCACCTCCATCATAGAAGGAGAAGGAACACAACTGGTTTCTGAAGACTAACCTGAATTGAGACCAGTTTGTGCAGAGTCCAAAGTATACTGTAAATCAAAACATCACTGATAGGATACTTGGCCTCTCCACTTCCAAATTTTTCATATTGATCAAGGGTTTTCCTATGATGGGGGAGAGACAGTGATTGATTTTGCAGTGGCATTTGATCTGGTATTGGTCAACACATTCTTTGAGAAAAAGGAAAATAGATTGATTACATACAGTAGTGGTGGGAGGGAGAGCCAGATAGATTTATTGTTGTGTTGGAGAGACCATCTGAAGGAGATTAGCAACTGTAAAGTAATAAATGGGGAGAGTGTAGCAGTGCAACATAGGATAGTAGTAACTGATTGCAGGCACAGGAAATGTACGAAAAGTAAGAAGCCGAGGATGAACCCAAAGATAAAGTGATGGATATTGAAAGATGGAGAGCTGAGAGCTAAGTTTAAGGGTAAGTGTTGGAAGCGATAAGGTTGCATGAGGATGTACAAGAATGGTGGACGGAGAATAGTAAGGTGATTTTGAGGGTTGGTGAGGAGGTACTTGGAAAGTCATCAGGAAGGTAACCCCCAAATGATAGAGAGTCATGGTGGTGGAATGAGGAAGTGCAACAATGGGTGAAGAACAAGAAAGAAGCTAAAAAAAAAGGCAGATTTATCAGGCCTGGAGCAGGATAAAGAAGAGTACAAGCAGGCAAAGAGCAGTAGCAAAAGCAAAGGCAGAGACATAGAATGAAGTCTAAGAAGAGCTGGAAACACCAGAAGGAGAGCAGAAAATATAGCGAATTGCCAAGGCCCGAGATGCTGCATCCAAGGACTTGACCCAAGTAAGACAAATGAAGGATAACCATGGAGTAGTTCTAGCAGAAGAGGATGAAATAAAAAGCAGATGGGAAAGTTATTTTGAAGGATTACTAAATGAAGAGAACACAAGAGCAGTACTTGAAGATGGACTTCCAAATGAAGCAGTTACAATAACAGTGGCTAGAGGAGAGGTAGAGCAGGCAGTAAGGAAAATGAAAAATGGAAAGGCAGCACGACCTGATAAGATGCCAGTGGAGGTATGGAAGAGTCTTGGAGAGGAAGGCATAGATATCTTGTGGGACTTAATGCAAAAGATCTTTAGTCAGGAAAAGATGCCAGAGGAGTGGAGAGGAAGCCTAATCATCCCAATATATATAGGGAGGGGAGACATTCAAGAGTGTGGAAACTATAGAGGTATAAAGTTGTCAAGTCATACTATGAAGATATGGGAGAAGATCATAGAGAGGAGACTCAAGAGAGGTAACGACAACTGGGGATGAACAGTTTGGCTTCATGCCTGGAAGAGGGACAGTGGATGCCATATTTGCCTTGAGACAAATGATGGAAAAGCATCGGGAGAAACGGAAAGGACTGCATATGGTCTTTATTGACCTGGAAAAGGCATATGATCGAGTACCACGTCAAGAGGTGTGGAGGTGTATTAGAGAAAAGGGAGTCCCCGAGAAATATGTAAGAATCATCCAAGATATGTATGAGAGGGCAGAGGCAAATGTTAAAAGCAGTGTTGGCTTGACGAAAAGTCTCTCAATAAATGTTGGTCTGCATCAAGGGTCTGCTTTGAGTCCATATCTATTTGATCTGGTCTTGGATGTAGTAACCCAGGGTATTAGAGATCAGTCACCATGGTGTATGCTCTTTGCAGATGACATTATACTGTGTAGCAACAGACGAGAGGTAGTGGAGGAGAAGCTTGAGGAGTGGAGAAGAGTGATGGAGGATAGAGGACTGAAAATCAGCAGGAAGAAGACAGAGTATTTGAGGTTGAGAGATGATGAGGATGGGGAGGTCAATTTGCAGGGGGAGGTGTTGAAAAAGAGTTGAAAAGTTCAAGTAGTTGGGATTAACAGTAGCAGAGGATGGTGACCTAGAGTCAGAAATAATCCACAGAATACAAGCGGGATGGAAGAACTGGAAGAAAGTGTCTGGGGTGCATTGCGACAGGAGAATAGGGATTAAGTTGGGGGGTAAAGTGCATAAGACAGTTGTGAGACCTGCGATGATCTATGGAGCAGAGACATGGGCAATAAAGAAGACACAAGAGAAAAAACTGGATGTGGCAGAGATGAGAATGTTGAGATGGATGTGTGGGGTGACAAGAAGCGATAAGATCAGAAACGAGGTAATTAGAGGTACCTCAAAAGTTAGAAAAATATCAGATAATATACAAGAAAGTAGACTAAGATGGTAAGGTCATGTCGTTAGGAGGGATGAACAGTATGTTGGGAGGAGGGTGATGGAAATGGATATACAGGGTAGGAAAGGGAGGGGGAGACCAAAGTGTAGGTGGATGGATTGCATCAATGACGACCTGAGGTCTAAAGGTTTTTTGGGTGATGAGGTATGGGACAGGAACATATGGAGAACACTGGCCAGAAACATCGACCCCACATAAAAGTGGGAAAAGATGTAGACGAAGAAGAAGAAGAATTATTATTATTATTGGCGACAATAATTTTCCTTTGATGATGATTGTGAATATTAATATTATTATTATTATTGTTATTATTATTAAGAATTTGTCAATAAACCATTATTTTTACAATAAAGATGTAGTTTTGGTTGAATGAACAAGAGTTAATTAAAGATGTTTCTCTCTCTCTCTCTCTCTCTGTCAAAGTCTTTCCCCATTTACTGTCGTCATCTTTCATTTCCTCTTTCTCATAATCATTATAGGTATTCTACATTAAATATATCATTTATTCGGCACAAGATAAATCATGTAATAACCACGTGGACATTTATAATTACGAAGAACTCTCTGTTTACACAAAGTAATGAACGTTATCAAGACGCGGTAAAATATTGATTGGCAGAAAGCCTACCAAAGCATATTTCGCTCTAAACTTGGGAGCTATACATACAATATGCATAAGAATACTTATACATAATATAAATGAATATGTATTCATATGCGTAAATTTAATATAATTGAATATGTATACAAACAATGTCTGTAACTCTACATACATGCACTTAATCTAAAATAAACAAAACTATCATGCAAAACAACACTTACATAATGTATGTAGAAATAAACTGTCTAGAAATATATTCAAGACAAGAGAGATCTACTTATGTACGACATCAATTCAATTCAAAAAATTTATTGACATAATAGGCAATTACATCAAATGGAGCTTGTTAGCAAGCTGGGGGCAGACGATCGGCGTCACATGGTGCATGTGTGTATGTTTGTATGTACGTGTGTTTGTGTGTGTGTCCCGCTTAACCGATTTCCGTTCCGTTCTACATTAGTCTCTCTCTCTCTCTGTCAACGTCTTTCCCCATTTATTGTCATCATCATTCATATCCTCTTTCTCATTTGATTTCTTCTTCTTCCTTTGTTTCTTTCTTCTCTACTTCGATGGCAAATGGATGCATTCTTTTAAAATTCCATCAGGAAATGAAGAAAGAGTGAATTTAAAACGGAGGGATATTTTTTATTAGCTCTCTCTCTCTCTCTCTGTTTGGGGTTTATCTAATTATCAAGATTATAGTATTATTAATATTCCTTGGTTCGAAACATTATTCTATCTGTATGCACGAAATCTTGACATAAACAGCGTCAGCTGAGAGAAAAAGGAAACGTATACAATTCTTTCAAATAAAACACACATCGTACTGTACATGGGAAACTTAAATGAAATATATATATTCTCTACACGCTATTTCCCTGACGATATTATATCGAAAATTTGTTTGCTGTTTGTTCTTAATGCTTTCTTTCATACTTTATAATATCACATTCATATAAATTTATGCCTGAATGCGGTTTTTCACCTATCGCGTCGGGTCCCGGAACCGAACCCTCGCGATAAACGATGAAGCACTGTATATATATATATATATATATATATATATATATATATATATATATATATATATATATATATATATATATATATATATATATATACACCTTGTTCGCTTTTTCCTGTGTTTCTTATCCACGAAATTGGAATAACGCCCCTAAAAATAATAGTAAAAAAATATGAAATTCACGAATAATGCCCATGCAAAAAATATTAAAAAAGAAAAATTTTCATTTTAGTAGATAATCGACCACCTTGAAGGCACTTTTCCGCCATCCTCCTCCTCTTTTACCGCTTAATGCGATCGGATATTATGAAGATAAAAGGAAAAAAAGCATTAAGAACAAACAACAAACAAATTTTCGATATAATATCATAAGGGAAATAGCGTGAGAGGGTGCATTAGCTGATACGGAAGTGGCAAAACGTTTGTGGATAGAGGTTCATTCTCCCGCATCCTTCTCCTCTTCTACCGCTTAATGCAATCAAGTATTATCAAGAAAATTGAAAAAAAGCATTAAGAACAAGGAGCATCCTCCTTTTCTTCCACCGCTTAATGTGATCGAATATTATGAAGAAAACTGATAAAAAAGAAGTAAGAACCAACAACAAACAAAGTTTCTATATAATATCGTCAAGGAAATAGCGTGCGTGGGTGCATCAGCTGATTTAGAAGTGGCAAATCGTTTACTGATAGAGGTTCGTTCTCCGGCATCCTCCTCCTCCTCTTCTACCGCTTAATGCGATCAAGTATTATGAAGAAAATTGAAAAAAAGCATAAAGAACAAACAGCAAACAAACGTTCGATATAATATCGCCAGGGAAATAGCGTGTAGAGAATATATATATTTCATTGAGGTTTCCCCGATATACGTTTTCTTTGTAACGAATTGTATAGTAGTCTTTTTCTCTCAGCTGACTTTGTTTACGTTTAAATTTCGTGCAGCACAGTCGATATGTAAAGAAGATAGAACAATGTTTAGAACCAAGGAATATTAATAATACTGTACTTTAATCCTGAAAATTAGATAAAGACCAAATAGAGTAAGTAAATATTTTATGAGTAAAAGATTGTGCCTGAATAGTGATAAGTATCAGCTTATACGAAAGGTGCAAAACGTTTGCCGATAAAGGTTCATTCTCCCGCATCTTCCTCCTCTTCTACTGCTTAATGCAATAGAATATTATGAAGAAAATATAAAAAAAAGCATCAAAAACAAACATCAAACAAACTTTCGATATAATATCGTCAGGGAAATATCGTGCGAGGGTGCATCAGCTGATACAGAGGCAGCAAAACGTTTGCACCCTTGTGCTCACCGCCTCCATGCATGTACCAGTGTGTGCCTGTTGCCCAATGCATAATAGAGTGCATTAATTTGTTTACTGTACAGTAAATCTGTAGTGTAGTGTACAGTATAAAAGATATACAGATTTACTGTACAGTAAACAAATTAATGCACTCTATTATGCCGTTGGCAACAGGTTTACACTGGGACGTGCATGGTGGAAAGGGTTACCAGATAAAGCGGGTTTTTATTTTCTAATGTACGGTACATTTTAAGATACATATTAATTACAAGATGGTAGTACATACTGTAATTTAAATAAAAATGTACTTCATCTTTAAGATACTTGAAATAACTTACCCACTTACATGTATATTTCTTATATTTATCATTTCTCTCATTCATCTATTCTGGCAACACAGATGGTGGCGGTGAGGACGAGGATGCAAACATTTTGTCACACTTCCTCACACGCTATTTCCCTGACGATATTATATTAAAAATATGTTTGCTGTTTGTTCTTAATGTTTTTTCAATTTTCTTCATAATATCCAATCGCATTAAACAGTAGAACGGGAGTAGGATACAGGAGAACGAACCTCTATTGGCAAACGTTTTGCTACTTCCGTATCAGCTGATGCACCCTCACACGCTATTTCCCTGACGATATCATATTGAAAATATGTTTGCTCTTTGTTCTTAATGCTTTTTTTTCAATTTTCTTCACAATATCCGATCACATTAAGCGGTAGAAGAGGAGTAAGATGCGGGAGAATGAACCTCTATCCACAAAAGTTTTGCTACTTCCGTATCAGCTGATGCACCCTCACACGCTATTTCCCTGACGATATTATATTGAAACTATGTTTGCTATTTGTTCTTGAAGCTTTTTTTTTATTTTCTTCATAATATCCGATCGCATTAAGCCGTAGAAGAGGAGGAGGATGGCGGAAAAGTGCCTCCGAGGCGGTCGATTATTTACTAAAATAAAACTTTTTTTGCTAATTTTTTTGCATGGGCATTATTCGCGAATTTCGTATTTTTTTACTATTAATTTTTGGGGGTGTTATTGCACTTTTGCGGTTAAAAAAAAGGCGGAAAAAAGGAACAAGGTGTATTTGCATGTTAATATTAATAACTACAGTCTTTCTGCTTTGCTATGTACTTATAAAATATATTTTACTTATCTTATATCTTTGGTATAGTGTGTCCATGGACGGTTGTGGAACGAGCTATGCCCATTATCATTGTTTCTTATGGAAAATAACTCGTGAAATTACGTGATAATTAAAATACGCGGCACTTCTGAGAACCTATCTCTGCGTTATTCTAAGAACTAGGTGTACACCTTGTTCCTATTTTGCGCGAATTTTTTATCCACGAAGTTGCAATAACACCTCCAAAAAATAATAGTAAAAAAATTTGAATTTCACGAATAACGCCCGCCAGAGGAATTCAAATTTTTTTTCTATTTTACTAAATAAGCACCCACGGACGCTTTGCCTGCCATGCTGCCATCAGTGTGCCGTTACCCAGTATAGTGAGTGGATATATTTAGTGTTCTGCGTTAATGTTTATATTTTCAGTTCTTTTATATTTTAAAGATTATATATTGTACTATCATGGCCAGTAAAAGCCTAGGAAAAGACTGCGTAAGTGCTTCTACTCCCAAAAGAGGCAGAAAGGCAATAATTCTGGAAATAAAATTGCAAGATTTGGGCCGTTATGAGAGTGGTGAGAATTAGGTCCCCATTAATCCGGCAATGGATTTCAGTGAATGTTTCAGTTTGTGCTTTCTGTTCTTTTATATTTTAAAGATTATATACTGTACTATCATGGCCATTAAATGCCCAGGAAAAGACTGTATAAGTGCTTCTACTCCCATATAAGGCAGAAAGGCAATAATTCTTGAAATAAAATTGAAAGGGTTGAGCCGTCATGAGAGTGGTTAGAGTACGGTCGCCATTGAACAGGCGTTGCATCTCAGTGAATGTATGTACGTACACACTATCCGTGAAAATGAGGAAAAAATAAAAGTGCAAAAACTGGTTTTAGTTTAACTTCGGCTAAACCCTCATATTCTTGATAGGATATTAAGAGGAAAATGGAAAAATGGTCGATCGGATATTCTGGAGAAAATGGGAAAAATGGTAAGCGTACAACACTGCTTCTACGAGTACAAGCTTAGTTTACTCTAGATATGAACAAAAATTTCCCTAAATCTATATTGAGTACCCTAAACATAATGAAATTCATCATTATTATAATTATTATTATTATTATTGTTATTATGATAATTATCATTATGATTATTATTATTATGATTATTACTGTATACTCAACGAAGATATCACTCATTATCATTCCCTGATTACCCTAAATTAGAGTATTTTATCCACTGTGTGTGGATATATTTATAACTGTTTGTGTTTTCCGTTCTTTTATATTTTAAAGATTATATAGTGTACTATCATGGCCACTAAATGCCCAGGAAAAGACTGTATAAGTGCTTCTACTCCCATATAAGGCAGAAAGGCAATAATTCTTGAAATAAAATTGAAAGGGTTGAGCCGTCATGAGAGTGGTGAGAGTACAGTCGCCATTGAACAGGCGTTGCATCTCAGTGAATGTATGTACGTACACACTATCCGTGAAAATGAGGAAGAAATAAAAGTGCAAAAACTGGTTTTAGTTTAACTTCGGCTAAATCTTCCTGTTCTTGATCGGATATTATGGGGAAAAGGGAAAAAATGGTAAGTAAGAATTTTGATATTGTCGATCGAATATTCTGGAGAAAATGGAAAAAATGGTAAGTGTACGACACTGTTTCTACGAGTACAAGCTTAGTTTACCTTAGATCTGGACACAAATTTCCCTAAATCCATATTGAGTACCCTAAACGTAATGAAATTCATCATCATTATTATAATTATTATTATGATTATTATTATTATGATTATTATTTATTATGATTATTATTATTATATACTCAACGTAGATATCACTCAACATCATTCTCTGATTACCCTAAATTAGAGTATTTTATCCACTGTGTGGGGATATATTTATAACTGCTTGTATTTTCAGTTCTTTGCGTGGATATATTTATAACTGTTTGTGTTTTCAGTTCTTTTAAATTTTACAGATAACTGTATACCTGTAATATAATACCAAGGCTAGTTGCATAATGAAAAAATCGAGTTTTCTAGTCTTGCTTTTGTTAATTGTTTCTTACGTTTGGCAGATCGAGGTTCATTCTCCTCTTCTAATACTGCTTATGTTCAAGTGCTCACTGCCACCTCACGCATCCCATACCAGTTGGTCACCATATAATAGTGTGAGTAGAATGTGTGTTATCTTTTTATATAAAGTGAGTAGAATGTTCTTTTTTGTTACAGTAATTCAGGCGTTGCATAATGAAAAAAATTTAGTTTTCTAGTCTTGCTTTTGTTAATTGTTTCTTACGTTTGGCAGATAGGGGTTCCTTCTCTTCTTATACTGCTGACGTCAAGTGCTCACTGCCACTATGCTTGTCCCATGACTGTTGCTCACCGTATAATAGAGTGAGTAGAATGAGTCATCTTTTTTTTTTTTTTTTTTACAGTAATTTAGGCATTGCATAATGATATTTTTTTTTTTAGTTTTTTAGTCTTGCTAACGTGTTTTACATTTAGGCATTGTATATTTTTTTTTTCGGTTTTTAGTCTTCCTTTGGTTATTTATAATTTTTATTTTATCTTTGTTTACATCTGCAGATAGAGGTTCATTCTCCTGCATCCTCCTCCTCTTCTACCGCTTAAGTTACATGCTCACCGCCACCATGCACGTCCCAGTGTACTGTATGACTGTTGCCCACCGCATAATATAGTACAGTACAGTATGTTAATTTCTTGCTGTGCAGTAAATCTGAATATCTTTTGTATACTCTTAAAAATATATACAGGGCTTTCTGCTTTGCTATGTAGTTATAAAATATGTTTTTACTTATCTTATATCTTTGACATAGTGTGTCTATGTAAGGTTTGGAACGTATCTATGCCCTTTATCATTGTTTCCTATGAAAAATTAATCGTTTTTCACGCGATTTTCCATTTACCCGACACTTCTGAGAACCTATCTTCGCGTTATTATGAGAACAAGGTGTATAAATATATATTTATATATACAGTAAGCTCTTGCTATATCGCGATTCACCTACCGCAAATTCAGTGCATCGCAGGTTTTTTTGGCGAGCTTTTTTTTTCTGGGAATATGCGAGAATCCACGATATGTGGAAATACTAAAATTTCCATTATTTTCATTATCTTATTGAAAATGAAAGAAAAAAGTCACTATTTTATGGATATAAAAAAGTATTTCCCAGCCTAAGAATAATAAAACCATAAATTAAAACATGTAACTCTGCACCATATAAAATACAATAAAAGTATCGACGTTTCGGAAAACGCAAAGGGTTGCACCTACGTGAGATAGTACATATTAAAATTTCCAGTATTTATATTATTTTATTGATAAAAAAAAAGTATTTCCTAGCCTAAGAATAACAAAACAGTAAAAAATAGTAAAAAACACAAATTTAAACATAAAATATGATACCAGTATCGGCATCTTGTAAAACGCAAAGGGTTGCACCTACATGAGAGAGTACACGGGATGCTATTGGCTGATGAGTGGGAGACGACGAATCACAGAATTGTTTTTCTGTATGTTCTGTATCATGGGGTCTGATTGGCATTTTGACTGAACTTGGTTCTCCCAACATCTTCCATTGTCTCGCCTCACCCGTTCAATTTACTCACATGTGCGCCGTTCCCGTTGTGCTTCTTAATACATTGTGCTTGTGATTTTGTGAAATCTTTGTATTTCAAGCCCTGCGATGCTGCCCAAGTGTCCTTAATCTTCTAAGGCTACTGGTAGTGAGCCTAAGTGGCAAAGGAAGATGTTGCCCATAGCAGATAAGGTAAAACTGTTAGATATATTGAAGGAAGGAAGAAGGTTCTCGAATGTCTGCGCCATTTTGGCATCAATGAATCTACTGTTCGGTACATCAAGAAGGACAAGGCGAATATCAGAAAAACAGCGACTATTACTTTTAGCAAAACAGCAAAGAGGGTCGTAACACCCCGCAATAACAGTGCGGATGGAATCTGCTTTGGCCATGTGGATTGCTGATTGAAGGAAGAAGAACATCAGCTTAAACACCAGTATCATACAAACAAAGGAGAAGAACCTGTACGAGACATTCGCTGCAAACGAACCCAACGACGACAGTGGCATCCGTGAGGAGGAGGAGAAAGAAGAAATGGACGACCCACAACCAGGACGTCCAGCGATTCTCCACCGAGGAAACCATCGTCCGTTGCTAGCAAGGGATGGTTTGCCAAATTTCAAAAACACTTTGGCCTAAAAAGCGTTTCGGTGCATGGCGAAGCTGCCTCTGCAGATACAGCTGCAGCTGACGATTAAGTAAACAATGACTTCAAGAAATTATCGAGGAAGGCAATTATGCTTGCGAGCAAGTGTTTAACATGGATGAGACTGGGTTATTTTGGAAGAGAATGTCGTCTCGCACTTTTCTTTTCAAGGAAAAAGCTATAGCCCTGGAATTTAAAGTGCACAAAGACCGAGTTACCCTCGTCATGTGCGGGAATGCTGTGGGCTTAATGTTAAAGCCCGGGCTTATCTATAAGTCTAAGAACCCTAAGGCTTTGAAGAATAAAAACAAGAATCTGCTGCCAGTGTATTGGATGCATAACCCTAAGGCCTGGATCATGAAAAGCCTCACATTGGACAGGTTTTGCCAATGCTCTATCCCTCATGTCCGAGTTTATCTTGCGGAGAAGGGTCTTGAATTTAAAGTCCTTCTTTTGATGGATAATGCTGGTGGCCACGCAACTGATCTCCATTATGATGGTGTTCAGGTAGAGTTCCTACCACTGAATACGACATCACTGATTCAGCCTATGGATCAAGGCATTATTTGTGCATTCAAGGCCCTCTACACACGAAATGCCCTGGCAAACCTCGTTGACTCCATGGATGCGGACAAAGAATTCGCACTGAAGGCGTACTGGCGTAACTACACGATTGCTACATGCCTTCAAAATGTTCAGAATGCAATCAAAGAGATGAAGCCAGCCACAATCAATGCCAGCTGGAAGAAATTGTGGCCCGAAGTCATCTACTACTAAAAGGGAATCGCTCCGGACGAAGTGCATAACTCGGCAGTTGCGAAAGCTGTGAAGTTGGCTGCATTGCTAGGAGGAGAAGGCTTTACAGATATGACTCATGAAGTCGTCAGTGAACTGATCAACTGCCACTCGCAGCTGTTGACTAATGAAGACTTGGAGGAAATGACAAAGTCAGCGAGCGAAGAAAAGGAAGAACAACAACAGGAAACGCACGATAAAGTCTAAGAATCTGGCCTTACACCCGAACGGCTGGGAGCCATGTATAACATGGCGAAAGAACTCCAACAACTGTCGCTGGAGCATGATGATGATGTGGTTCGTTCGGTGCACTTCTGCAATATTATCGACAATGCCATGACTCCTTACAAGACCATCTTCGCACAAAAGAAGAAACAGCGACAGCAACTCCCCATTACCATGGTCTTTTCTCGCAAAAAGCAACCGTAAAGCTGTCATTGGCTGTGGATTATGTACACGTCATCATCACGTCATTCACGGTAAGCTTACCTATCACGTTCATATAAATTTACGCCTGCATGCTGTTATTAATAAAGTAAAGGGTGGTTTGTTAACAGTGCAGGGAGGGTTTATGTAGTGAGCCTAAGCAGCAGATGTTGACCATAGCAGATAAGGTAAAATAAACCGTTAGATATGCTGAAGGAAGGAAGAAGTTTTTCGGCTCTCGGCCGCCATCGGCTGTGCAGTATGTCAACGTCATCATCACGTTATTCACGGCAAGCTTACCTATCACTTTCATATAGCTTTATGCTTGCGTGCTGTTATTTATGGTAAACTTACCTGTCACACTTATATACATTTATGCTTGTGCACTGTTATTAATAAAGTAAAGGGTGAGTTGTTAACAGTGCAGGGAGGGTTTATACAGTAAAGGTAAAAATAAATGTAAAATACCCGTAATAAATATGGTGCTGCTACTTCGCAGATTTTCACCTTTCGCAGGTGGTCCCGGAACCGAACCCCCACGATAAATTAGGGATCACTGTGTATATATATATATATATGTATATATATATATATATATATATATATATATATATATATATATATATATATATATATATATATATATATATATATATATATATATATATATATATATATATATATATACCTCTGCTTACGTCATTTCGAGTTAAGTCGTTCTCGATTATACGTCGGTTTTAAAAATATATATGGAAAAATTTAAAAAAATAGAAATAAAGTTTACGTCATTATAATCAACTTTACGTCTGTCCACTACAAATATTGGAATCATAATATCACTAGAAAACCATTAAAAGCACATGAAATCATGTTACTGTACAATAAATAAAAACAAAAGCACATAAAATCATGTTATTGTACAATAAATAAGAATAAAAGCATAGAAAATCTTATTAAAATACGTACAGTAGTTCCAATATCTACCGTTAGGCGTCGTCACTCGTCATTCCCGTGAAACCGCTATTGTTTTGAATTGATGAGTTTATGCACAGTATACGTCTGTTTATCAGCTACTCTCATTCTCATTCATTTGTGACCTTATATTCTGCCCCCATGCCACCTAAGAAAATTCCTAGTGCAAGTGCTAGGCGTCATGCTATAACGCTGGACGATAAACTGGCTATGATAAAACGCCATGAAAAAGGTGAGAAAGTGGTAGCGATTGCACGATCTTTTGGGATGAGTCGGACAACTGTATTGAGGATTGTACATAATAAGGACAAGATTATAGCGCATATCAAATCTGATGCCCCAGGGATGAAGAACACCGTCATCAATGAGAAAAGAGGCAAAATCTTTGAAGAAATGGAAAGTCTTCTTTCTCTTTGGATTGATAGTTTGAATCGTCAGCAAGGTGATGTTAGTCAAGAAATCATTCAAGAGAAAGCCTTGTCTTTGTTTGAGGATCTGAAGAAAAAATACCCCGATGAGAAAGATGTAGAGTTCAAGGCAAGTCAAGGATGGTTCATGAGATTTAAGGAGCGAAGGAGTTATCACTCCATTAAGAAGCAAGGTGAAAGTGCATCAGCAGACGAACAAGCAGCAGCAGAATTTCCTAATGCTTTTTTTTACTTCCCGAACAGATTTTTAACGTAGACGAAACTGGTTTATATTGGAAAAAATTGCCAGATCGTTCATTCATTTCTAAAGAGGAGAAAACTATTCCAGGCTACAAGGTCTCAAAAGAACGTGTGACCATTATGTTGGGAGGTAATTGTGCAGGAGCTTTTAAGTTAAAGACATTGCTTGTATATCCAAGCCTATCAGACAACGACGACAACAGCCAGAATCAGCTGTTGATGTTGACGATCCACAGCCATCTACGTCCGTGATGTAAACCACCAAGGTAAATTTAAAATAAATTAGCTTTTTTTTATTATTATTATTGCAATATAATAATAATTTCTGCATTTGTGTTTAACCTTAAAAAAGGCTTTTATTTTATCACGTCATAGCAAACCACATTCATAAATAAAGCATCCGCGATGTACGGTAAACATCACCAAATTATATTCGTAAATTTAATTACCTGTACTTTTTTCTGTACTATGCAGTATTAAAAAATAAAATTTATTTGTTTGTAAGCTTAAAATAGATTCTTATTAACCATATATTATTGAAAATTGCATTCATGAATAAAGTACAGAACTACGAATGGTTATTTTCGGTATAGCCTAGACAAGTAAATTTGGCGTAGCATAGCCTAGGCTAGCCTAGAGACAAGCTAATTCTATTTAAGTCGTTTTTCGACTTAAGTCGTCTCTCCTGGAACCAATTAACGATGTTGGGTGAGGTATACCTGTGTATGTATGTATATATATATATATATATATATATATATATATATATATATATATATATATATATATATATATATATATATATATATATATATATATATATATATATATATATATATATATATATATATATATATATATATATATATATATATATATATATATATATATATATATATATATATATATATATATATATATATATATACAGGGGGCCTTGTTTAAACATCAGGGTACCGTTCCTGACAGTTGACTTATGTCAGATTTCGACGCAAGTCGAAACAAACTTAAATTTTAACCTAGGTTCTCAAGCTATGTTAAAATTAAATCATGCTAAACACTGGAAAAATACATGTGATCATAAGCTATGATAAAAAAAATTCTAAAAATAAACTTAATAGTATTGCTTAAATTAAAAAAGTAGCAATAGTAAAATTACACTACAGCACAATGCATTATAACTTACCTTTACTAGTGTGGTTGGCTTGCACAATGGAAGGGGCATTGCAAAGGAGGGAGAGACTGGGTTATTAGAAGGTGGAAGCTGGAGACGCAGGTGAGTCTGGAGAAGCAAACCAACATAACGGAGGTACAGGGGCAGGTGAGTTTGTTGAGATAGGGGCACCTGATGTAGAGGGTACAGGATCTGTTGCTGGGGGCTCTATCTTCACGAAGAATTGGTCAAGGTGAGTCTGGAAGGATACCCTCTTCTTCTCCTCATATATTTCCTTGTAACACCTAAGGGCATCATTGATCCCTCTCTCAACCTTACTGGTCCTGAGCCTCAAGCTTTGCCAACAATTTCTCTGCCAAGGATTCTCCCTATTCCTTGGTTGTGAATTTCTTGGGCTCTAGGCTTGGTAGTTCTTCCTCCTCTTCAAGCATCTGCTTCTCAAGTTGAATGAGGTCCTCGGTAGATAACTCTTCGCAATGAGATTCCAGGGGCTCTTTTACATCATCAGCCTCCATCTCCAACTTGAGCTCCTTAGTCATGACAACAACATTCTTGGTTACAGCCTCAACCGTCTCCTAAAAACCTCGGAAGCCATTCACAAAATAGGGGCATGCATCTTTCCATATCCCATTCAAGTTGGATTGCATCACCAATATACTTCACAGCATTAAGAATATCATACAACTTCCAGAAGTCCTTGAGAGTCAGGTTCTTTTTCTTTTCAGCTGCCCTGAGAGCCATAGCAATTGTTCTTCGGAGGTAGTAGGCTATAAAAGAGGCAATGGCCCCTGATCCATTGGTTGTAACAGGGAAGTGGTTTTAGGTGGAAGGAATACCACCTTTAAATTAGGATGAAAGTCATCCAAATGGGCAGGGAAACTAGGAGCATTGTCCAGGATTAGCAAGACTTTAAAGGGCAGACCCTTAGATGTACAGTACCTCTCTGCTTCTGAGATAAAATGGTTGCTCAACCAGTCCTCAAATATTCGAAGGCTTATCCAAGCCTCCTTGTTCAACTTCCATATGACTGATAGTTGACCCTTCCAAATGCCATAGAGTGCCCTTGGGTTTTCTGCCATATAAACCAAGGGCTTCACCTTACAGTCTCCAGCAGCATTAGCCCCCAAAAGCAAAGTCAGTCTCTGGCTTTATGGCCTGATGCTATCTCCTCCTCCTCCTTGACGATATACATACAACTAGGCATATGCTTCCAGAATATGCCAGTCTCATCAACATTGAATACCTGTTCGGCATGGTAACCCCCCTCCTTTATCATCTCAGCCAAGGCAATAGGAAACATTTTTGCTGCTTCCTCATCACCACTAGCAGCTTCCCCTTGCACTATTATATTATGGAAATTAGCACGAGCCTTAAAACAATTAAACCACCCTCTACTAGCGACAAACTCCTCACCTGCACTCCCCTCCCCCTTTTCTCTTTCCATGGCTTCGAACAATATTTTAGCCTTTTCCTGTATTACTATGAGGCTTATAGGGATACGCCATCGATTCTGCTCTTTAAGCCAAAGCACTAGCAATTTCTCCATCTCGATCATAAGGTGACTATGCTGCCTCATGATCACAGTGGACATCAAAGGAGTTGAACCTTTCAAATGGTCACAGATGCGATCTTTGTCTTTGATGATTGTGGCTACAGTCATACAGGCTAATCTGGGACTGCAGCCAATGTTCGTAGAAGATTCTCCCTTTTCAGTTTTAATTTCCATGGTGATGGCTTTTCTTTTCTTCGTAGCACTGCCATCAGAACTATCACCAACATGCTTGGGAGGCATAGTAATGTCAGTAACGAGTGAGACGAATGAGAGAGCAGATGAACATGAGGTACAATATGGCGGGCGCTAGGAAACTGAGTGACAATTCTTCTTCTAATGCTGCATGATGCCGTATTCTTACAAAACATTCAAAAAACTATTTTGTATAAAATTGTATTTACGGTTGTGTTTTGTAGTCTTTTTTATAAAATCAATATAATCCTTCAATATAACCAAATAAATAAAAAAAAGCCATTATTTTGATATATACGAATACAGCTGTGCTGCTAGCTGTCCATTCTCCGCCGCACTCATAAACTGTTCAGTGCACAAGGTTGATAGTTACCGCACCAGCAAGGTAGGTCGAAAAATTAATTTATTAATTATTTATTGGCCTCTGATGCAACGGTGAAACAACATTCTATGAGGACCCTCTGTAATTTTGTAAATAAATTAAATCTAAGTCTATCAAATAACCAAATACATTAACAAATAAATAAATAATACCATTACCTTGATACAGTATATACATATAGTTTTATTTTTTTATGAGTGTGACACCAGGACAGTACAAAAATGTGGTGTGACTATTCTTCTGCCAACCTCAACAATCTTTTTCATATAAAGATTGTATTTATGACTATATATTTGGTAATTTTGTAAATAAATCCAGTCTACTTCCTTCAAATAATCAAATACATAAACAAATAAAACCATAAACTTGATACAGTATATACGTAAACAACAATGTCGTGTGATAATTCTTCTGCCAACCTCCACAAACTATTTTGCATTAAGATCATATGGCTATGTATTTGGTAATTTTGTAAATGAATTAAGTCTAATTCCTTCAGATAACGAAATACATAAACAAATAAATAAATGGAACCACTAACTTGCTACAGTATATACATATATATTACAACAATGCCATGTGACTATTCTTCTGCCAACCTCAGTCAAATTTTTCGCATAAAGGCCGTATTTACGGTTATGTATATGGTAATTTTGTAAATACAGTAAGTTAAGTCTAAATTCCTTCAAATAACCAAATACATAAACAAATAAGTAAATAAAACCATTAACTTGATATGGTAAAGTAAATACATATACAACAATGTGGTGTGATTATTCTTGTGCCAGACTCACAAACTGTTTAGCGCATGCGGTTTGAATTTACCGCAGCAGCCAGGTAGATAAAAAAATTAATTTATTGGTCATTTATTGGCCTCTGATGTAATGGCGGAACAACATAACTCAGAACAACATAAAATGGGGACACCCTGTGTATGTATGTATAGAGCTCAGGTCTACAGTAAAGCATTTTCATATATAAATGCAGTACTACTGAAGTCACATAGTGAAGCATTATATGTAAATACAGTATTATTGAGGTCACATAGTCATCTAAGTATAAATGGCATGGAAACAAAATAACACAATGATCAACTGATTTTCAGAATGCAAGTCATATAATTCTCTTGGGACAATGATGAGATACATTTCCCATATTCATGGTTAAAAGATTTATATACACTGTAAATATAAAATATAGAGGCAAAACATATACAATATACAATACGCATTAGCTTTCACTGTGATGATAGTATTGAAATCCTCGAATCATATACAATCATCATAGAAGTAAATATCAAGTACTGTACATAAAAGAAAACAATTAAGATGCCATACCTTTGCTGATGGCTCATGGAATCCTTCGAGATTATACTTCTCCTTAAGAAGAGGAGCTTCAGTAAGAGGTCTTTCTGGTTCTGTCCGCAAGTGATGAGCACTGCCCTTCTCTTCAATTTCCAATTCATATGTCAGAGCTAATAATTTAACATCAGCTAAGGAGAGACTTGCAAAATCACCAGTTTTCTTCGAGAAGCTGTTGACTGATTATTACAAAGGCTATAAATAATTACTTAAGACAGTCTTAACTCTAAGAAAAAATTCTACCACTTTATTTTACAAAATTAAATTTTACTTTACAACTTTCTATCTTCTTGCAACTTCCAATAGTTAAAAGAATCATTTGTGAACCTGTACTGAAACTGGAATAATGCAAATGATAACATTCATCACAATGAACAACTTTCTCTGCAACATTTTAAACCGAGGAGATAAAAGGAAAGCTGGACAACATATATAAAATTACACTCTAGACTTACTGAATCCAATTGCCCATGGTTGAGGTTCTCTCATGATGACAGATACAGGAAGTGAGTCATACCACTGCTTTGTCTGTTTGTCTCGAATTTCTCGGGTGACATCTGGGATGCTGTATAACTTCTCGCCATATTCCTAAAGAAAGATGCAATTTAAACAGCTCAGCATATGTGTATTGCAGTACTAAATTCCTACCGCGATAATACCAGTATTTTTAATGATAACAGTTATTCATTACAAAATAAATACACAGACATAATAACTAAGGCACTCACCATGAATTATATACATTAATTCTCATGTGAATGGGAATGGACAAAGACAGGTTGGAGTTGGGGTATTAAGGCTGGATGCCATGCCATGGGCTCGAATACAGATTTGTCACTTCTTGAGTTGAGTTTCTAACCACAGCGCTCCTGCGGTGTTGGTAGTTTATGTTCAATATCAAAGTTCAAAAACTAGTTAATGAGACTCAAAATAGGATAATCCAACTTGGCTGGTTGCAGAATGCTGATTTTCAGAAATAAGTGGAATACTCATTCTATAAACCTGAAATCTAATAAAACAGTAAGAAGAAATTTTCTAACATCTGCTTTAATGTCCATAGCAAACAATTTAAATACACAATGAGGCTAATTTACGCTTGATTCTGTAATGTTTAGGAATTTTTCTTGGGGTGTAAAATATATACTGGTGAACTTTTAATACCTGTTGCTATCTATAATTAGTGGTTATTAAGAGATTAACTACTTAGCTGATCTCCCTAGGAATTTGCTTTGATGTCAAAATATGAATATATACACTACTTTCTCGTCTGTTACTTTATTCTTCAGCATTCTCCAAGCCATCAAGGAGCACTTACATCATAAAATAAACGAAATCAAAGGGAAAAAATGGCCCAAATAGTGCTCCACCCTCAATGTCCACACAACTGTGGGCCAAATGTGGAAAAGCATCAATCTCATTGCCAAAGGAAAAACACAAAGGATCATCCTTCACAGAGACCCAACTATCAAAGCAGAAGAGCTCTCCCTCAAGTCTGGTGTGAGAGCAAACTCGAAGCAACTCCCCATCACAATGAGAAGAACTTTACAGCGCTGACACCCCCTTCACTCTAACTAAACTAAGAAGAGTTAGCAAGAGCAGGAAAAACATGGCCCCCAGGGCGAATAGGATAATATATACCCAAATCCAAAATCTCAGACCTCAAGGGAACTAGCACTGCTCTCACTCATAAAAACATGGATTCAAAGAGTCAGACCAGCATCATGGAATAGGGCAAACATCCAGCCCATCCCGAAACCCAGAGATCCAGACAAACCACGTCCAATATCCCTCCTAAACTGTCTGAGCAAAACAGCAATGAAGATGGTCTTTAATAGGCTCTGTTGGAAGTGCCCACTCTTCCACCAGAACATGCTTGCCTTACAAGCCTGGAGTAGGCACAAATGAATGCACAGCATCTCTGCAATCATTCACAGATAATCACCAAGGAATCATCGTCTTCCTGGACCTATAGAAGGCCTTCAAACTACTTAATGCGTCTGCTATACTCTCTGCACTTGTTCATAAGCTCTCCTGGATCAAGCTGAGTCTGTTAGATCACAGCACTCGAGTGAGAGTGGAAGGACACTACTCAGCCTTTATACAACACTAAAATGGGACACCTCAAGGCAGTATCCTCAATCCCTTCCTCTCCAGCTGCCTCATGGAGAAAATCATGGACGTCAAGCTACCACAAAGGACCAGAATCTTCAAATAGGCCAACGATTTTGCCCTAGCAGCAAGAGGTCGTGATGCCTTTAACCTAGCCAAGAAGAACTTAAATAAGATTTATTGTGCCTTTGTCTCCCTTAGGCTCAAAATCAATGCCCTAAAAATAAAAGAATTTGCCATCAAACTGCCAAGACCAGTAAGGAGACTGGTGATTAATAGGGACCCTCTTGATTGGATCAATAGGCATCAATACCTAGGAATCTGCATTGATAATGCACTCGCCTTTGGATAAAATATTTAATACCTGCGTATCAGGTGCAAAATGCCCCACTCATTACTATCACATCTGTCAGGCATCTACGACAGTGAGAACTTCAGTCTCCTTGAAACATTCTACATACAAACCATACAAAGATCGTGGATTATGCCTGCCCCACTCTGTGGCTACTATCAGGCCCACAATGGGCCAAGATTGAGGTCATCCAATACAATGCCATGGACAAAAATGGAGAACCTGCAGCTATAAACTTAACTAACTTTCTTTAAAACACATCACTGCAGTGAATGGCCTCCATCATAGTGAAAACCACCACTTCACAACATCCATACATTGCCAGCAAGAACTTCAAGTTAGCACTCAACCTACATCCCGACCTCTCCTGGAGGACCTGATCAGCTAAGGCCTGCACCGAGCTTCCAGCTTTAGGCGTTGTAGACGACATCAAAACAAGGAACCTGGATACTCCACAATCTAACTACTGATGTCCTTCTCCATGGAACAACTGCTCACTTGACATCAAGACTGAATTCCCAAACAGCCCAAAGAGCATGGTCAACCCTAGTGTCCTCAAGAACACATACAGTGACAAGACTCGTAAATGGAGCAGACCCAACTCCCTGATTATCTACATTGATGGCTCATTCAGTCAAGAAACTGAAGCCTCAGTCACTGCTTTTGTCACAAAAGGTCACAAGGAGTCCTTGAGAGAGTCCAACTCCTGCTCCTTACTCCAAATGGAATTGACTGCCATCACCAAAGCCCTGAACCACATCACTCTCCAAGAAGTAGACCACGCCCTCATTCTCACAGATTCAAGGAGTGCCTTAGAGGCCATTCAAAGGACTCTCGTCAGACACAATGTGAAAATAATCATCGAGATACTCCACCTCTGCCACAGAGCCAAGAACACTGGCAAAACCATCATCTTCGCCTAGATCCAAGCCACTCGGGATCAAAGGAAACGAAAAGAGCGATCATGTAGTTAAACAAGCCTCCCTCCAGGCAGAGGTTCAAATGTCCGTACCTCCAAGTATAATTCAAATCAAATACAGTCACCAATAAAATTTATGACTCCGGTTAGCATGACACAACCAGTGCACAGTTGCTGGATCAGTCTGCATGTTTTGGTACAAAGCAGTTACAAGTTTCCAGTATACAGTGTTGCCTCACTTATCGCGGTAGTTCGGTTCCGGAACCCG
Organism: Halocaridina rubra; assembly: GCA_037179515.1. Classification (NCBI taxonomy): domain Eukaryota; kingdom Metazoa; phylum Arthropoda; class Malacostraca; order Decapoda; family Atyidae; genus Halocaridina; species Halocaridina rubra. The sequence continues at coordinate 50,425 of JAXCGZ010013533.1, read as the reverse complement.
CCGCGAACCAGGAAATCCGCGAAGTAGGATCTGCCTATATGTACATAGATATTTTAATATATTTTTACGTTTACACTGTATAAACCCTCCCTGCACTGTTAAAAAAACACCCTTTACTAATATTATAAATAACAGCAAGCAACGTAAATTTTTATGAAAGTGATAGATAAAATTACAGTGAATGAGGTGATAATGACGTGACATACATATCATTTACAATTATTTTTTTCGTTTACGTACTGTATAAACCCTCCCTGCACTGTTAAAAAAAACACCCTTAACATTATAGATAACAGCAAGCAACGTAAATTTTTATGAAAGTGATAGATAAAATTACGGTGAATGAGGTGATAATGACGTGACATACATATCATTTACAATTATTTTTTCGTTTACGTACTGTATAAACCCTCCCTGCACTGTTAAAAAAACACCCTTAACATTATAGATAACAGCAAGCAACGTAAATTTTTATAAAAGTGATAGGAAAACTTACCGTGATGTGATGATGACGTGACATACATACTCATTTACAATTATTTTTTCGCTTACGTACTGTACAAACCCTCCCTGCACTGTTGAAAAAAACACCCTTTACATTTTAAATAACAGCAAGCAACGTAAATTTTTATGAAAGTGATAGATAAAATTACGGTGAATGAGGTGATAATGACGTGACATACATACTCATTTACAATTATTTTTTCGTTTACGTACTGTATAAACCCTCCCTGCACTGTTAAAAAAACACCCTTTACATTATAAATAACAGCAAGCAACGTAAATTTTTATGAAAGTGATAGATAAAATTACGGTGAAAGAGGTGATAATGACGTGACATACATACTCATTTACAATTATTTTTTCGTTTACGTACTGTATAAACCCTCCCTGAACTGTTAAAAAAACACCCTTTACATTGTAAATACCAGCAAGCAACGTAAATTTTTATGAAAGTGATAGATAAAATTACGGTGATAATGACGTGACATGCATACTCATTTACAATTATTTTTTCGTTTACGTACTGTATAAACCCTCCCTGCACTGTTAAAGAAACACCCTTTACATTATAAATAACAGCAAGCAACGTAAATATTTATGAAAGTGATAGATAAAATTATGGTGAATAGGGTGATAATGACGTGACATACATACTCATTTGCAATTATTTTTTTGTTTACGTACTGTATAAACCCTCCCTGCACTGTTAAAGAAACACCCTTTACATTATAAATAACAGCAAGCAACGTAAATTTTTATGAAAGTGATAGATAAAATTACCATGAATGAGGTGATGATGACGTGACACACATAATCATTTACAATTATTTTTTCGTTTACGAACTGTATAAACCCTCCCTGCACTGTTAAAAAAACACCCTTTACATTATAAATAACAGCACGCAACGTAAATTTAAAAAAAAAATGAAAATACTGAAAATGTTTTTTTCAATATTTTAATATTTTTGTGTATACCCTTAAAATAAAATAATAATTTATCCAAAAAAAAAAAACGCGATAGAGTGAGAACGCGAACCAAGAAGCGCGAATAACCGGGGTAACACTGTATAAACCTTTCCAATCCTTCACAGAAGTAATGTAGTCAACATCCACAGACTGAGACTTGGATACAAATGCACCTGGGAAAAAACAAACAATATCATTGAAGAGTGCACCTTCTGCAAGCAAGCAACACCATGACCTCTGCTCCACTATATCCCAGAATGAGAAGCATTTGCAGAAGTAAGACAGAAGATTGGTGCCCCAACCACTCCCAGCCATGACGCGGAAGCTCCTCTAGTAGCGAACAAAATATTAGGAGCATCCATGGACCACAAGGAAATCTAAGATCGACACAATATGAACCAGCAGCGCACTAGTGTAGCCCTGGAAAGAACAGTTGGGCATCACTCAGCCTTTAAGTTGGCATGATAATACGGTTATGCTCAGAACTTTCTCATCCTATGGCCTTTATATTAATTTCTTTTCTAATATATTCTATTTTATTCTATTTATTTGTTTATAATTTTTCTCTTTTTATATAAAACAATAATTAGATTCATTTCTTTTTCCTTTTTTATATTCATAATTACAGACAGTATATATATATATATATATATATATATATATATATATATATATATATATATATATATATATATATATATATATATATATATATATATATATATATATATATATATATATATATATATATATATATATATATATATATATATACCCAGTTCTAAGAATAACGCGAAGATAGGTTCTCAGAAGTGCCGCGTATTTTAACTTTCGCTTAATTTAACGAGTTATTTTCCATAAGAAACAATGATAATGGGCATAGCTCGTTCCAAAACCGTCCAAAGACACAATATACCAAAGATATAAGATAAGTAAAACATATAAGTACATAACAAAGCAGAAAGACCAGTAGTTATTTATATTAACATGCAAATAGTGTACAGTATAAAAGATATACAGATTTCCTGTACAGTGAACATATTAATGCACTCTATTATGCGGTGGGCAACAGGCATACACTGGGACGTGCATGGTGGCAGTGAGCACGAGGATGCAAACGTATTGCCACCTTCGTATTAGCTGATGCACCCTCGTACGTTATTTCCCTGACGATATTATATCCAAAGTTTGTTTGCTGTTGGTTCTTAATGCTTTTTTTTTATTTTCTTTATAATATTCAATCGCATTAAGCGGTAACAGAGGAGAAGGATGCGGGAGAACAAACCTCTATCGGCAAATGTCTTGCCGCTTTCGTATCAGCTGATGCTTATCACTATTCAGGCACAATATCTTACTCATAAAATATTTATTTACTCACGCTATTCGGGGTTATCTAATTTTCAAGATTATAGTACAGTATTATTAATATTCCTTGGTTTTAAACATTATTCTATCTTCTTTACATATCGACCATGCTGTACGAAATATAAACGTAAACAAAGTCAGCTGAGAGAAAAAGAAAACTAAGCAATTCGTTACAAAGAAAACGTATATCGTACTGTACATGGGAAACTTAAATGAAATATATATATTCTCTACACGCTATTTTCCTGACGATATTATATCGAAAGATTGTTTGTTGTTTGTTCTTGATGCTTTTTTTAAATTCTCTTCATAATACTTGATTGCATTAAGCGGTAAAATAGGAGGAGGATGCGGGAGAACAAACCTCTATCCACAAACATATTGCCACTTCCATTTCAGCTGATGCACCCTCGCACGCTATTTCCCTGACGATATTATATTGAAAATTTGTTTGCTGTTTGTTCTTAATATTTTTTTCAAGTTTCTTCATAATATTCAATCGCATTACAGGGTAGAAGAGGAGGAGGATGCGGGAGAACGATCCTCTATCCTCCGTATCAGCTGATGCACCCTCGCGCGCTATTTCCCTGATGATAATATATAGAAATATTGTGTGGTGTTTGTTTTCAATGTTTTTTTTCAATTTTCTTCATAATATACAATCGCATTAAGTGGTAAAAGAGGAGGAGGATGCGGGAGAACGAACCTCTATCCAAAACCGTTTTGCCACATACGTATCAGTTGATGCACCCTTCCACGCTATTTCCCTAACGATATTATATCGAAAATTTGTTTGCTGTTCGTTCTTAATGCTTTTTTTCAATTTTCTTCATAATATTCGATCGCATTAAGGGGTAAAAGAGGAGGATGTGGGAGAACGAACCTCTACAGGAAAACAATTTGCCGCTTCCGTGTCAGTTGATGCTTATCACTATTTAGGCACAATATCTTACTCGTAAAGTATTTATTTACTCACTCTATTTGGGGTTTATCTAATTTTCAAGATTATAGTACAGTATTATTAATATTCCTCGGTTCTAGACATTATTCTATCTTCTTTACATATTGACCATGCTGCACGAAATCTAAACGTAAACACAGTCAGCTGAGAGAAAAAGAAAACTATACAATTCGTTACAAAGGAAACGTATATCGTACTGTACATGGGAAACTTAAATGAAATACAGTAATCCCTCGCTATATTGCGGTTAACCTATCGCGGATTCACTGTATCGTGGTTCCCCCCCCCCTGTGTATATGCAAAAATATTAAAATTTTAAGAAATAAAAATTTCCAGGATTTTCATTATATTATTGAAAACATAAAATTTTCATTATTTTATTGATACAAAAATGTATTTCCAAGCCTAAGAATAATAAAACAGTAAGAAATAGTACAAAAAAACAATTTTAACATGTAGCTCTGCACCATAGAATGTACGATACCAGTATTAGCGTTTCAGAAAACCCAAAGGGTCACACCTACGTGAGCTAGCATATATTAAAATTTCTAGTAGCTTCATTATTTTATTGATATAAAATATGTACTTCTTAGCCTAAGAATAATAAAACAGTAAAAAACAAATAATCACGGTATTACACCATGAAAAATAAGATACCGGTATCAGCGTTTCGGAAAACGAGAAGGGTCGTACCTACGTGAGCTAGTACATATTGAAATTTTCATTATTTCATTAATGAAATAAGTATTTTCTAGCCTAAGAGTAATAAAACAGTAAAAAATAGTGAAAAACACATTTAAACATATACACTCACAGTATTGCACCATGTGAAATACTGTATGATAGCGTACACTGTATTGGCGTCTTGGAAAACGCAAAGGCTCGCACCTACGTGAGATAGTTCATGGAATGCTATTGGCTGAAAGGGTGGGAGGCGACGAATCACAGAATTGTTTTTCTGTATTTTCTGTATCACGGGGTCTTATTGGCGTTTTGATTGAAGTTTGGTCCGCCCACCATCTTCCATTGTCTCGCCTCACTCGTTCAGTCTAACTGACATGTGAGCAGTTCGCGTTATGCTTATTAATATGTTATGCTTCAGGGGTTGGGTTTTTTCGATAACAGTCTCCTATGCCTCAAAACGCCCCTCTTAATTTCAAGCGGCTCTTGCAGATCTTCTTTAACGTGTGATTTACAAGAGATTTCCTCTACTGGGGGAGCATCAGTATCGTTTCCTTTGCCTCCACAGACTCCTCTTTAATTCAAGCGGCTTCTGCATATCTTCTTTGACGGGTGATTTAAAAGATTTCCTCTACTGGGGGAGCACTACTGTCATTTTAACAGTTTTCAATGCCATCCACCTCCATCACAGAAGGAGAAGGAACACAACTGGTTTCTGAAGACTGACCTGAATTGAGGCCAGTTTGTACAAAGTACTATTGCATTTCAAAACATCACTGATAGGATACTTGGCCTCTCCACTTCAATATTTTTCATAATCAAGAGTTTTCCTACGTACTGTATATTCAATTCAATTCGTAACTGAGCCACGAGTAAATCGAAGAGTCTGGCCTTACACTCGAATGTCTGGCAGCCCTGTATGAACACGTGACAGCACTCCAACAACTC
>JAXCGZ010013533.1:35000-40000 GCA_037179515.1 Halocaridina rubra | reverse complement strand
AGATGAAGCCGGCCACAATCAATGCCAGCTGGAAGCAGTTGTGGCCCGAAGTCATTTACCACTACAAGGGATTTGCTCCTGACGAAGTCCATAACTCGGCAGTTGCGAAAGCTGTGAAGTTGGCTGCATTGCTAGGAGGAGAAGGCTTTAAAGATAAGACTCACGAAGACGTGAATGAACTGATTGACTGCCACTCGCAGCCTTTGACTGATGAAGACTTGGAAGAAATGACAAAATCAGCGAGCGAAGAAGAAGATGAAGAAGAACTTGAGGAAATGCACGAAGAAATTGAAGAACCTGGCATTACACTCGAACGTCTGGCAGCCATGTACGAACATGTGAAAGCAGTCCAACAACTCTCGAAGGGACATGACGATAATATGGTTCGTTCGGTGACCTTCTGCAATCTTCTCGACGATGCCTTGATTCCTTACAAGACCATCTTCCAACAAAAGAAGAAACAGCGACAGCAACTCCCCATTACCATTTTCTTCGCTCGCAAAAGGCAGCCGTAAAGCTGTTATTGACTGCGGAATAATTTTCTATGGAGTCTACAAACGTCATTACCACCTCATTCACGGTATGTTTACCTATCACGTTCATATAAATTTACGCTTGCATGCTGTTATCTATAAAGTAAAGGGTGGTTTTTTAACAGTGCTGGGAGGGTTTATAAAGTAAACGTAAAAATAATTGTAAAATACCTATGTATATGAGTATGTCATGTCATTACCACCTCATTCACGATAAGTTTACCTATCATTTTTATATAAACTTACGCATGCATGCTGTTATTTATGAAATAAAGGGTGGTTTGTTAACAGTAGAGAGAGGGTTTATGTTGTAAATGTAAAAATGTAAAATACCTATGTGCATATAGGGTGATCCTACTTCGCGGAAATTCACCTATCGCAGTGGTCCCGGAACCTAACCCCTGCGATAAACGAGGGATCACTTATATATATATATATATATATATATATATATATATATATATATATATATATATATATATATATATATATATATATATATATATATATATATATATATATATATATATATATATATATAAATATAGCGATCCTTCGCTGTATCGCGTTTCTTGGCTCGCGTTTTCACTGCACCACAATATTTTTGGCAATTTTTTTTTTGGGAGGTATATGCAAAAATATTAAAATATTAAAAAACAAAAATTTTCAGTATTTTCATTTTTTTATTGAAAAAACATATTTAATAATCTAATTGATAAAACAAAATTTATTTCCAAGCCTACGAATAATAAAACAGTAAAATATAGTAAAAATCATAAATTTAGATATATAGTATAACTCACAGTATTGCATCATGTGAAATAGTGTCCGATAGCGTACAATGTATTGGGGTCGCAGCTACATAAGCTAGCATATATATTTATATTTCGAGTAGTTTCATGATTTAGTGAAAAAAAAAACGTATTTCTTAGCCTAAGAATAATAAAACAGTAAAAAATAGTAAAAAACATAAATACTAACAGTATTGCACCATGTAAGATATGATACCAGTATCAGCGTTTTGGAAAACGCAAAGGCTCTCACCTACGTGACCTAGTGAATATTAAAACTTTCATTATTTTATTGATAAAACAAGTATTTCCTAGCCTAAGAGTAATAAAACAGTAAAAAATAGTAAAAAGCATAAATTTAGATATATAACTCACAGCATTATATAGTAAAAAACATAAATTTAGATATATAACTCACAGTATTGCATCATGTAAAATAGTGTCCGTTAGTGTACAATGTATTGGGGTCGCACCTACGTGAGCTAGCATGTATATTAAAATTTCCAGTAGGTTCATGATTTTATTGATAAAAAAAAACGTATTTCTTACCTAAGAATAATAAAACAGTAAAAAATAGTAAAAAACATAAATACTAACAGTATTGCAACATGTAAAATACGATACCGCTATCAGCGTTTCGGACAAAGGTTTCCACCATCTTCCATTGTCTCGCCTCACTTGTTCAGTCTAACTCACGTGTGCGCCGTTCACGTTGTGCTTATTAATACATTTTGCTTGTGATTTTTTTACTAGCATATTTTAACCTTTGCAATGCCTCCCAAGCATCCTTCATCTTCTAAGGCTTCTTGTAGTGAGCCTAAGAGGCAAAGGAAAATTTTAACCATAACAGATAAGGTAAGTTTACCTATCACGTACATATAAATTTACATTGCATGATGTTACTGTATTTATAAAGTAAAGGGTGGTTTTTTAACAGTGCAGGGAGGGTTTATACAGTAAACGTAAAAATAATTGTAAAATACCAATGTACATGAGTATGTCATATAAATTTACGCTTGCATGCTGTTATTTATGAAGAAAAGGGTGGTTTGTTAACAGTACAGGGAGAGTTTATACAGTTTATACGGTGTAAACGTAAAAATAAATTAAAATATCTATGTACATATAGGGTGATCCTACTCCGCGATTTTCCTGTCTCGCGCCGGGTCCCAGAACCGAACCTTCGCGATAATTGAAGAAACACTGTATATATATATATATATATATATATATATATATATATATATATATATATATATATATATATATATATATATATATATATATATATATACAGTGTTACCCCAGTTATTCGCGCTTCTTGGTTCGCTTTCTCACTCTATCGCGTTTTTTTTTTTTTATAAATTATTATTTTATTTCATGGGTATATGCAAATATATTAAAATATTGAAAAAAAAAATTCTCAGTATTTTCATTTTTTTTTAATTGAAAAAACATATTTCATTATCTAATTGATAAAAAAAAATTATTTCCCACCCTACGAATAATAAAACAGTAAAAAATAGTAAAAGACATAAATGTAGATAGACAGATAGATAGATACGTTTATTGACCACCTTTTTTGAAAAGTACAGTATAATCTTTACAAAAGGAATATTTGGTTCAAATTACAATGAATAAATACAATAGATTTTGTACAATCATCAAATAAGTAGATGAATTTTAAATTAATATACATTGTATTAATAACTGAATGATATACGTACGTACAGTATAACTCACAGTATTTCAGCATACGAAATAGTGTTCGATAGCGTACAATGTATTGGGGTCGCAGCTACGTGAGCTAGCATATATATTTATATTTCCAGTAGTTTCATGATTTTATTGATAAAAAAAACGTATTTATTAGCCTAAGAATAATAAAACAGTGAAAAATAGTAAAAAACATAAATACTAACAGTATTGCAACATGTAAAATACGATACCGCTATCAGCGTTTTGGACAAAGACTCGTTCAGTCTAACTCACGTTTTGCTTGTGTTCGATAGCGTACAATGTATTGGGGTCGAAGCTACGTGAGCTAGCATATATATTTATATTTCCAGTAGTTTCATGATTTTATTGATAAAAAACACCTATTTCTTAGCCTAAGAATAATATAACAGTAAAAAATAGTAAAAACCATAAATACTAACAGTATTGCAACATGTAAAATATGATACCGCTATCAGCGGTTTGGACAAAGACTCGTTCAGTCTAACTCACGTTTTGCTTGTGTTCGATAGCGTACAATGTATTGGGGTCGAAGCTACGTGAGCTAGCATATATATTTATATTTCCAGTAGTTTCATGATTTTATTGATAAAATAAACCGTATTTCTTAGCCTAAGAATAATATAACAGTAAAAAATAGTAAAAAACATAAATACTAACAGTATTGCAACATGTAAAATATGATACCGCTATCAGCGTTTCGGACAAAGGCTTCCACCATCTTCCATTGTCTCACCTCACTCGTGTGTGCCATTCATGTTGTGCTTATTATTATTAATATGTTTTGCTTGTGATTTTTTTACTTGCATATTTTAACCTTTGCAATGCCTCACAAGCATCCTTCATCTTCTAAGGCTTCTTGTAGTGAGCCTAAGCGGCAAAGGAAAATGTTAATCATTGTAGATAAAGTGAAACTCTTAGATATGTTGAAAGAAGGAAAAAAGTTTGTGGATGTCGGCCGCTATTTTACGTAAACATAAAAATTATTGTAAAATATGGAACCTATTAATGTCAAGTCATCATCACCTCAATCATGGTAAGTTTTCCTATCACTTTCATAAAAAAATTACGTTGCTTGATGTTCTTATAATGTAAAGGGTGATTTTTTAACAGTACAGGGAGGGTTTATACAGTGTTTACGTAAAAATACATTAAAATATCTATGTACATATAGGCTGATCTTACTCCGCGGATTTCCGGGTTCGCACCGGGTTCCGGAACCGAACTACCGCGATAAGTGAGGCAACACTGTATATACAGTATTCCCCTGGTTATTCGCGTTCTCACTGCATCGCGGTTTTTTTGGCAATTTTTTTTTTTTTTTTAAAGATTATTGTGACACCAGGATGGGCAAAAAAATTATAAAAAAAAAGACTTTATCATGTTGTAAAGAGATGGAGAGTGTAATGACCTGTCAGATGTGAAGGGATTATAAAAGATGTGTAATGAATATCCAGCTCTCTGCTGGGTTTTAATATACCTCTGTATTACTTTCATTATGTCTGTTGAAATAATTCTGCTTAGATCTTATTATTATTATTATTATTATTATTTTTATTATTATTATTATTAATATTATTATTATCATTGGCAACAATAATTTTCCTTTGATGATGATTGTGGAGATTATTATCATCATTATTATTATTATTATTAAGGGCTCATCATTGTACATCTGTTGGTTTATTTACTTTTAATAACTGTGTAAAGTACCCCTCCCTAGTTGGCTGGGACAAAGAGAGTGTGGGGGGTTGGGTAGAATAGAATGTTGGAGAGAGAGAGAGAGAGAGAGAGAAAGAAGAGAGAGAGAGAGAGAGAGAGAGAGAGAGAGAGAGAGAGAGAGAGAGAGAGAGAGAGAGAGAGAGAGAGAGAGAGAGAGAGAGAGAATCTTTAAGTAACTCTTGTTCATTCAACCAAAACTACATTATTTATAGTAAAA
>JAXCGZ010013533.1:22500-32500 GCA_037179515.1 Halocaridina rubra | reverse complement strand
ACAAGTTTAAATTGATGTTTATTACTATTTTTTACTGTTTTTTTATTCTTAGGCTAGGAAATACTTTTTTTAATCAATAAAATAATGAAAATACTGGAAAATTTAATATTTCCTCATATCGTGGATTCCCGCTATATACCCAGAAAATCTGTGATATAAAATACATAAGCTTGCCATAAATACCCGCAATGGACTGAATCTGGGAAGGTGAACCGCAATATAGCGAGGGATTACCGTACACCTAGTTCTTAGAATAAAGCAGAGATAGGTTGTCAGAAGTGCCGCGTATTTTAATTTTTGAGTAATTTAACGAGTTATTTTCCATAAGAAGCAATGATAAAGGGCATACCTCGTTCCACAAATGTCCATAGACACACTATACAAAAGATATAAGATAAGTAAAACATATTTTATAAGTACATAACAAAGAAGAAAGACTTGCAGTTATTATACTAACATGCAAATAGTGAGCAATATAAAAGATATACAGATTTACTTTACAGTAAACAAACTAATGCACTCTATTATGCAGTGGGCAACAGGTATACACTGGGACATGCATGGTGGCGGTGAGCACGAGGAAGCAAACGATTTGCCGCCTCTGTATCACCTGATGCACCCTCGCACGCTATTTCCCTGACAATATTACAATGTTTCCCCCCTTATCGCGGTAGTTTAGTTCCGGGACCTGGCGCGAACCAGGAAAACCACGGAGTAGGATCAGCTTATCTGTACATAGATATTTTAATTTATTTTTACATTTACACTGTATAAACCCTCCCTGTACTGTTAACATACCACCCTTTACTTCCTAAATAACAGTATGTAACGTAAATTTATATGAAAGTGATAGATAAAATTACGGTGAATGAAGTGGTAATTACATGACATACTCATTTACAATTATTTTTACTTTTACATACTGTATAAACCCTCTCTGCACTGTTAAAAAAACACCCTTTACATTATAAATAACAGCAAGCAACGTAAGTTTTTATGAAAGTGATAGGAAAACTTACCGTGAATATGATAATGACGTGACATACAGAGGAATTTTACAATTATTTTTACGTTTACATACTGTATAAACCCTCCCTGCACTGCTAAAAAAACACCCTTTACATTATAAATAACAGCAAGCAACGTAAATTTTTATGAAAGTGATAGATAAAATTACGGTGAATGAGGTGATGATGACGTGACATACATAGGTATTTTACAATTATTTTTACGTTTTCGTACTGTATAAACCCACCCTGCACTGTTAAAAAAACACCCTTTACATTATAAATAACAGCAAGCAACGTAAATTTTTATGAAAGTGATAGATAAAATTACAGTGAATGAGATCATGATGACGTGACATACATATGCACGTGATAGGTAAACTTACCGTGAATGAGGTGATGATCATCATTCTCGACCCCGGAGGAAATTATTTCGCAGCCAATAAAAGCTTTACGGCTGCTTTTTGGGGGAGAAGAACATGGTAATGGGGAGTTGCTGTCGCTGTTTCTTCATTTATTGGAAGATGGTATTGTTGGGGGTTGGGATAGTGTTTGTTAAGATTCTGTTTTACTAAGGGGACTCAAAGTACTGACCTCGGTTAAGAGCTCACAAACAGACAGGACAGATATTTGTACTTGAACACCCCATCTGTTTTATCTGGACTCGGTTAAATGAAACTCAGAATTCAACTTTCTTTTAATTTTGGAAATGCAATGACATTAAAAGAATTGAATTAAATTTTTCAAATTAAATTTTACGAAATGCTGCCTCGAATCCCGGAGGTGGTGAGCACGATTTCGTTTCCGGGCACCACGGACGTATGCCAAGACTTTGGCCTCAACTCGACGATTACCTCTGTCACACAGGCAGAGTATAATAGAGGACACTTGTTGGTCCAGATGAATTCCTGTGAAGATGCCACGTAAATAAGGTTTGAAATAAACTTTGAATGCTCGGGCGAGATGTTGCCTCTGGGATCTTTGGGCGCCAACTGAGGACGCTTCATTGTCCCTCCTGGTGACGTCATCTGCAGGATACATTTCTAGAGCAGTAACTGGCTCTGATATCATTTAAGGACTACTTTAGTGGTGGTCCCTGGCAGGCAATTATAGCACAGATGCAAGGGAGAGACAGTATTTTAGGTGCAACAAGTGGAAGCAAATAAAATAAAACGAGAATAATAATGGAAAGTTAGGTTACTGGTAAACAATCTCTAGAACGTTCTTTGCTCGTAGGAGACGGAGTTTAAGTACTCAAATAATAAAGAAGCTACTGATATATATCTAGACAGGCTAATGACATAACAGCAAGGTCATATTTATAACAAAATCATTAGCAAGAACAATTTTTATAATAAGAAAATTGTAAACAAAACGTATCTGGTGAGTTCAGTGAAGAGGTGGAAAAAAGTAGGAGCAGCCTTTATATCAGGACTATACTTCTACACGCACAAGAAGAGTAAATAAGGTATATTTAAAATTAGCTATAAGCTAAAATATAAATTGGAAATAATCATAATCTGCAAAGGTCAAGAAGTGGGAATTATTTTTTTTAGTTAGAAAAATGACAGTTAAGTTACTAAATTAATTAATAAGGCATCTAACAGCCTCTGGTGACTTTGAGCGAAACACTCTGTCACAAAGGCCCTTTCTAGAGAATATTGATTTAGCAAAATTCTACTACAAAAGGCGAAAAAAGAACAGATCAAGTTACGGTGTTATTATGAGGGATGAGATATCCTTCTCAAGGAAAAGAACAAATGAACAATAAGAATGGGATCCACCACTGGAACATATCGTACTATTAGGAAAAGTGAACAAGTCTTATAAACAAAACATTAAATGACATGCAAAACATAAAAGAAATGTGATCAAATTCAAATTTCAAGAAAATTAAATCACAATGGATATCAGTGAATATCAATATTTAAGTTTATGAATGCTTCACATGCAAGAAGGCAATAATATAATATACAAAAAAAAAATACAGTATACGCAAACGAAAAATTTGAACCACGTCGTCATTAACATTGGCGACTGGATTTAAAACAGTTTCAGCTATTCAACACTAAACTAAAATGTTTCCGCCATGTTCTGGCTTTCAAAGTCCCACAAAGGGAAATATAAAACTACGATCAAAGAATTATTCTTCATCTTTTTCGTCTTCCATTAGGAATAACATTGGTACGCTAAAATAAACAAGGACAGTACAGTATTAAAGACATAAAAGATAAACATAAAAAATAAACAACACATTAGAGAAGTAATCTTTACCGACTAGTCAAATTTAGGCTAACAGCACCAGCTTCCTCATTTGAGGGTAACAACCGTCGAGTTAGTAGATCAGCAAGGTCATTGTCCTTGCCATGAACATGTTGGGCAGTGAATTTGAAAAGATTCAGGTAAAGTGCCCACCTTTTCAGGCGAGGATTTAGCTTGTCTGCAGTCTGTAAATATAGGAGAGGTCGGTGGTCGGTTCTCAGTGTAAAATGTTGGCCATACAGATGGACTTCAAATTTCTTTATGGCCCAATATGCAGCTAGAGCTTCCTTCTCCACGGTGGAGTAATTTTGCTCTGCAGGGCGAAGCCTGCGGTTTGCATATCGCACAGGAGCTACTTCAGCTGAGTTGTCTGATCGGGCTTGCAAGAGCACGGCACCCAGGCCTTCGTCTGAGGCATCGGTCTGCAAGATAAATGGAAAATCAGGGTTTACCAGTTGTAATACTGGCTCACCTGCCAATGCTTCTCGGAGCTTGAAAAATGCTCTCTCCGCTTCATCTGTCCATTGGACAGGGGAGGTTTTACTTTGCTTCGAGGAGGTCATTTGCTGCAAAGGGGCAGCGATAGTATTAAAGTGTGGAATGAACCGTTGGTAGTAGCCGACACTACCCAGGAATGATCTCAGTTGAGTGACAGTAGCAGGTTTCTCCATATCCTTAATAGCTTGTACCCTGTCATGTAAAGGGGACATAACTCCTTCTCCAACCACGTGGCCGAGATACTGCAATTGAGTGAAACCAATCTCACATTTGGAAGGCTTTAAATGAAGTCCATGCTGGTTCAGACAAGTGAGAACTCTGCGGAGAGTCTCGAGGTGCGATGTCCAATCCTGAGAATGCACCAGGATGTCGTCTATAAAGCATAAAACATTGTCGAGATCCTGTAGTACTATCCTCATGAGTCTGCTGAAGCAGCCAGGGGCATTTACCATACCAAAAGGCATGACCCTGAACTGGTATAGACCATATCTTGTGGAAAAGGCTGTAAGAGGCTTGGTAGTCTCGCTCAACGGGACTTGCCAAAATCCACTGGCCAGATCCAACTTGGACAGGTAACGGGCTTGGGAAAGCAACGAAAAAATATGCTCAGCGTCAGCAACGGGCTCTCCATCAAAGATGGTACGGGAGTTAAGCTTACGACAGTCAAGGCAGAACCTGTGACTGCCATCTCGCTTACGCACAGCCAGTAATGGCGAACACCAAGGCGAAATGCTCTTTTCAACTATTCCGAGGCAGACCCAAGTGTCAAGATCTTCCTTCAGCCGTAAGGACAGCTGGTGGGGAAGACCATAGGAATGCCGAAATGGCTCTGGGTCAGTCAATCTGACATGATGCTCAAGGGTAGCGGTAATGCCTGGGAGGTCGTTGAAGACGTTGTCATAGTCCTCTAATAGCTTGTTTAGCTGTTCCCGTTGACTCGGTTCCAGTCTGGAGTTAATAATGCAATTACTCACACTTTCCTTTCGGTGTGTGGGAATGGCAGGATCCTTACCATCATCAAAAGTTAAGCTTATGTCTTCAATCGCACGATAAAGCTTCAGCTGGTTAATGTGGTATTTCCGGTTATTGCCATCAATATTTAGCACATAATTGTCAGGGGTCACCCGGTGTACCACAGTGTACGGTCCTTTCCAGCATAGCATTAGCTTGCGAGTATCTGTTGGGAGAAGTAACAGAGCTCGATCTCCGGGTGTCAGGGCACGACGCCGCGCACGCTTGTCAAAGAGGAGCTTGGCAGTCTGCTGGTGACCCTTAAAGGCTAATTGTGCAGTTTTCCAAGCCTTTTTGAGGTGAGACGAAAACTTCAAAATATACTCATGGACGTCCCTATCGTCATCTTCGATGGTAGGTGAATCCCAATATTAAATCAGCTCGAAAGGCGAGTATCCAGTAGTGTCGTGGGGCGTGTCTCTGAAGGAGAAAAGTGCAGCAGGGACGTACTTGTCCCACTGCCTAGGTATATCTATCACTAGCTTGCGCAAACATCGCTTCAATGTCCCGTTATAGCGTTCGCATGCTCCATTTGATTGGGCATGATAGACACTCGTACGAATGTGCTTCATGTCTAAAAGGTTACAGAAAGCCTCAAAGTGCCTACTTGTAAACTGACTTCCATTGTCAGAAGTGACCTGCTCAGGAAAGCCAACCCTGGAGCAGATTTCAAATAGGGCATGAGCGACTGCTTCAGTTGTGATAGAAGACAGTGGCACTGCATCTGGGTACCTTGTTGCCAGGTCAACATATACCAGGAGGAACTGTTTCCCCGTGGACGAAGCTGGATTAATAGGACCTAATATGTCAATAGCGACCTTGGAAAACAGCTCCATTGAGAGCTTAGTTATCCCCATGGGAACTTTCGGTACCGGTGCCGTAGAGGTGGATTGACAGACAAGGCAGGAGCCTACATATATGTCTACCTCGGCGTATATGTTTGGCCATGCAAAAGCCTTCTGAAGGACGTGCCGAGTTTTTGCCTTTCCTCTGTGTCCACTCGGAGGTAAATGGTGTGCCACATACATAGCCTGGCGGCGCAACGAAGCGGGCACCACCAACTGTTTAAAGATGTGGCCATCTTTAGTCACATGCCTACGAAGTACTCCATCTTCAAGGGCGTAAGTGATCTGGCTTCCTCCTCTCACCGTGAAGGTCCTTCCCTCGGTGGCCTGCTGCATCCAGCGTTTGAGGCTGGGGCAGTCTTGCTGCAATTTGGCAAAGTCTGGACGAGACTTCAATGGCTCTAGAGGTGCATCATCTGGTAAAGGAGGGGGAAACTCTCCGCGTTCCACATTACATGTACTGACTGCAGCAGACTCAACGGAGTCAGTCGGAGAATCGTCCAAATTCTTGGCATCGAGGCCAGGAGTTGCTGCTGAAATGGCTTCATGTGACTTCCCCCGGGGGAAGTTATAACGAGAAATGTCCTTATGGTAGAGGTCGGCCTGGAAAATAGGAACTAGGTTCAGTGCGCGACCCATCAAGACAGGGTACATAAGCCCAATCATTGCCACAGCTGGAGCTTTTCCCTTGTAGTATTTGCAATCCAGGTTAATGACACAGCAGCATCGTATTTGGGGTGTTCCTTCAGCAACCCGCACATGAACGACTTCGCCGGTATAATCTTCATCCCTGACGAATCTCTCGTCAACAAATATGCCATTGGCCCCTGTGTCGAGGGCTATCTCAACTTCCACACCATTTATAGTTCCTAGACATTTTGGGATCACCTGTGGATTACCCCATTCGGTGAGTTCCACATTGGCAAGTTTGTACGTAGGTTCCTCGGCGTTATCCTCATTGGCCCTTTCTGGCCTTATTTCTACAGCATGGGCCACGTGCATGGCCGGACGGCTTTGTGGACCGCCGCTGTGTGAGGGAGCGTGGTGGCTCTTAGAGTTTTGCTGAAAACCCTGGGAAGGAGGAGCAGAGTAATGGCCTCTGCCTCTGAACTGCTGAGGCTTAGGTCTTACTGAGTTATCCTTCTTGAGTGTGGGTGCATGGCCGTAATAAGGCTTAGGAGTGTAAGGAGGATGTGCTGGACGATGTGAGTTCTGCAAGGGGCCCTTGTGCTTCCCATTCCTATGATCTCCTTTCCGGTGAGAATCATGGCTTGCTGCGGAGGAGATACAACTCTGCGGACGAACCTTGGAATCGGCCCTTCTTGCCCTCATAACATCACAGAGACGTACTCCAGGCTGGTTGTGCTGGAGGTACTCGTCCACAGCGGCTAAACTTTTTTCGTAGTCGATCTCATCCTTAAGCTGAGTCCTTACATATGCAACATCTGGAGGAAGTTCCTTGGCAATTGCATCAAACATCAAGAACGCATACAACTTCTCACGAGGACACTTTGCAACTTGTAACCAATCATTAAAGAGGCGAGCCTTGCATTTGCCATAGGTACTACAGTTCTCCTCCTTCAATGGGAAAGCAGAAATATACCTAGCACGACACTCAGCTGGTGAAAGGTTCTGTGAGGCCAGGAGTGTGCTTTTAACTTTCTCATAGTCCCTCAGTTGCATTTGGTCGAGTTCATTAACCAGGGCGAGCAGACGGGGTGGCATGGAGGCTAGCAGCCAACGACTCTTCTCAGCCTCTGTGCCTTCGTTAACTGCCGCAAGACTTTCGAAAGAGCGGATGTAAGTATCAAGCGGTTGCCTGCCGTCGTCTTCGTATTTCGGTATTGGGGAGGGCCTCTCACGAGGCTGGTTTCCATTTCCAGTTGAAAGACCACTGTCTGGGAATCCCGCTCGAACCCGAGCAAGCGCAAGCTCATGATCACGTTGTGCTTGTGCCTCATCAATTGCTCTCTTCTCCAGCTTATTTCGGCGTTCAACCATCTTCTCATGAGCCCATTCGAAGAGCTTCTGCCCTGGGGAAAGACCGTATCTCTCACCCCTAGCAATCATTATGGCCAGGTAACGCTCCTCATCGAATGTTTCGATGGTTTCCATGTTTGTTTCCTGTGACTGCCTGGTTTCCAGGGTGGTTTCCTAAACAGTCAATAACGAAGTGCCAATACAACCACAAAATATAACAAATCTCTACAATACAGTAGTAGAAAAAAAAATGAAAGAACCACACAACACCAAGGAGGGAAAAAAAAAATTCAACACCACGGTTCAAACTTAAACATAAAAGTAATCTCAAAACCTCACCATAAAAGTGACTCAAAATACAATCAAGTGCAACAGCAGCAAAATGTTGCAAAACAGTGCATAAAACACTGGTAATACAGAATGGCAGTCGTGCCTGCTTGACAGCAATACGTGGCAGTACCTGCGGTTATGGTGCAAATGAAAGGAATGAGCAACAACGAATTTTACCGACTAGCACCCAGTGCCAGAGAGTACAAACAAGTACAGTATAGCGGTCGTGCCTGCGTATGAGCGCGTATATGGCAGTACCCACAAATAAAATGTCGTAAGTAATACAAACAAGTACAGTATAGTGGTCGTGCCTGTGTATGAGCGCGTATATGGCAGTACCCACAAATAAAATGTCGTAAGTAAAATTCTGGAGTGTTGCCAAAAGGGCACAGATCCTATGCAAAATACACCAACGATATGCTAACAGCTTACTAGGCAGCCAGATTACACATTTCTACTAGTAATGAGAAAATTTATTTTCAAGTGACAACTCAGACACATGAAGGGCTTAGCCTAGGCTCGATAAATGACACCAAAGTTTTTCTTCCCAATCTATGAGCAGTCAATGCTTGAATATAAAACACAATTATAAGCAAAAATACTTAATATGCTTTCTCCCAATTCCTAAATCCCAAGGATATATAAACAATTCTTAACAAGTATCACCCTTTAACGGATATTTAAAACACGAATGCTTTAAACTCAATCTTATCACGCAAATAAATGAAATTTTAAATAACACGTCTTCTCGTCATGCAAAATTTCTTATTTCTGCTACCACATAATCTCATGTAGATTTCCTGAAATTTTGTTTACCACATGGGAAACAAGAAAATATTAGTTACCATAATTAATTTTGAAAAAAAAAAAAAATTCTGATCTGCAACGTCTCTAGCGATAAAATTCTCGTGTGCAGCCTACGATTCATTCATTTCAATAATCGAACCAATGGTAATCGGGTTTCATGTGCAATGTTAAAAAGCAAAATAAAAATAAATTTATAAAATCAGTCTGTCTGTTCGGGCGCCAATCTTGTTGGGGGTTGGGATAGAGTGTTTGTTAAGATTCTGTTTTACTATGGGGACTCAAAGTACTGACCTCGGTTAAGAGCTCACAAACAGACAGGACAGATATTTGTACTTGAACACCCCATCTGTTTTATCTGGACTCGGTTAAATGAAACTCAGAATTCAACTTTCTTTTAATTTTGGAAATGCAATGACATTAAAAGAATTGAATTAAATTTTTCAAATTAAATTTTACGAAATGCTGCCTCGAATCCCGGAGGTGGTGAGCACGATTTCGTTTCCGGGCACCACGGACGTATGCCAAGACTTTGGCCTCAACTCGACAATTACCTCTGTCACACAGGCAGAGTATAATAGAGGACACTTGTTGGTTCAGATGAATTCCTGTGAAGATGCCACGTAAATAAGGTTTGAAATAAACTTTGACTGCTCGGGCGAGATGTTGCCTCTGGGATCTTTGGGCGCCAACTGAGGACGCTTCATTGTCCCTCCTGGTGACGTCATCTGCAGGATACATTTCTAGAGCAGTAACTGGCTCTGATATCATTTAAGGACTACTTTAGTGGTGGTCCCTGGCAGGCAATTATAGCACAGATGCAAGGGAGAGACAGTATTTTTGGTGCAACAAGTGGAAGCAAATAAAATAAAACGAGAATAATAATGGAAAGTTAGGTTACTGGTAAACAATCTCTAGAACGTTCATGCTCGTAGGAGACGGAGTTTAAGTACTCAAATAATAAAGAAGCTACTGATATATATCTAGACAGGCTAATGACATAACAGCAAGGTCATATTTATAACAAAATCATTAGCAAGAACAATTTTTATAATAAGAAAATTGTAAACAAAACGTATCTGGTGAGTTCAGTGAAGAGGTGGAAAAAAGTTGGAGCAGCCTTTATATCAGGACTATACTTCTACACGTACAAGAAGAGTAAATAAGGTATATTTAAAATTAGCTATAAGCTAAAATATAAATTGCAAATAGTCATAATCTGCAAAAGTCAAGAAGTGGGAATTATTATTTTTAGTTAGAAAA
>JAXCGZ010013533.1:0-17500 GCA_037179515.1 Halocaridina rubra | reverse complement strand
TGGCACAACCCAACACCCAGGAACACTGGTTATATGGTCAATCACCCTTGTGTACTGTAGATAGACATGACAAGAAACTAATTCAAAATAACATCTATCTACAAGGATTCTCCCAATGATCATGCCAACCAAGGATATGATCAATGGCAGTGGAAGATGAGTACCCCCATCATCCTAAAACTACTTGTGTTTTTTACCTTCATGTATTCCCCACAATAGCACATTTCACATCAGCAATACAGCTAGGGGTGTTTCAAGGCATTATTCATATCATTAACATGATCTTATGTGTAGGTTACCAACTTACTATATAGTTACCAACATCATAATAAAATATATAAACTTATATGGGGGACTATCCCCTAATTAAATCCGCATGTGTACTGTACTTAGAAAAGGCACAAGAGAAAGAACACAAAAGTATATTGATAATTCAAATACCTGTACATGTACAGGAGTATATAGTATTACAATTAGTGTACATTGCATTTACGCTTCATGTGTCACTAATAATCCCCAATATAGGGGTGGACACACCCTTAGTGGAGCTGGGGAATTAAGGCCAGGTGCCATTTCTACAACCCATAGTGCTTTCCACTCCCAAGTAGAGTATCTTAACTACTTGGCTAACGTAGTCTCCATCACATACATAATAGTACTATTAATATTATTACTCCATGTGTATCATCGTAATATGCTACGTGGCAATGCAGAGTTTTATTTTGGTAAGTGGTTACTTTCACATACCTCAGACAGGAAAAAAGTATGAAATTTATTATTAGGTTTGGTTTGGTTAGTTCACCCCTTTCCCATAAAAAAAAAAAAATGAAGCGAGAACTGACACAATGGTAGGTTTTTACAACTTGTCCCGTCTCCATATGGAAGTGAAAATGTATTTTTCCTATAGTTATTGGTGTGTTTTGAATAAATGAGGCCTTGAAAACAGTCGGAAATTTTATGATAACCTAAAATGACCTAACTTGAGGTCACATTCATGCAACAACATTTTAAACAATGGGGAAATGTCGCATTGTACTATTTTTGAGTTAACATACATTTTTCGACGGTATTCAAGGCCACATTCATTCAAAACACATAAAAAACCATAAGAATAATATAATTTTCACTTCCAAATTGAGACGGGGCTAATTGTCAAAATTATACAGAAAAAAATTACTTTGAGTTTAAGATAATGTTTCCAGTAATTTGCATTTTAATTTCACCAGTTGGGGTAAGTAAATATTTACGAAATTACCGCTAGCTATATACACATATTTAGGCGTCAAAATTCTATATGAAACCCGTTTAACCAATAACCTGAACCCCTCCCTCCACTATGCATATGGGTTTTGTTACATTATTAGCCACATTCCCTTTTATTCATTATGTCGAGGTCTGAGTGGTGTATATGTAGACTATAAATAATTACCCACATATGCTGTACGAAAATCTATACAAAAAAATATTAAATATGTTTGCCCTGTTGAATTCCGTGGCTGGTAATAATGTCACAATAATGGGTAGGAAAATGTCACAGAAAAAGTCAAAATTTTAGTTAGGAAAGAGTCAGAGGTTTGGTTGGGTTAAGACTTTTCCTGTGGCCTTTTTTACCTGAGAATTCTTTTCCTGTGAATTATTTTCCTGTGAAATTTTTACCTGTGATTTCTTTTCCTGTGACTTTTTTAACCTGGATTTTTGTATTCACGGTGTCCTATTACGAGTTTTGAGCCTGATGAGCATTGGTCATTACTTATGTCTACTTCTACCAATGAACTCACCCAGATCGGCAGATTTTTCACAAAAGCTGCTGTGTCGATGACTAGGTGCTTTGCCTTCATGGCTTCTCAGTCTCGTTATCTTGATACAATGGGAATTGTGGGATAGGCGATGCAATTAAAAAGACACTTTTAGAAAAATGAAGAAACTCACGTGTAAACTGTTAGCATAAAAACCTTCATAATATAGAAAAGCCGAACTCTAAATTACTGAACATTTTTCTGAAGTTTTTCAAGGCATTTTTTTTTTATTTAATATTAGTCAATATAAATAAATAAATAATTACATATATATATATATATATATATATATATATATATATATATATATATATATATATATATATATATATATATATATATATATATATATATATATATATATATTATATATATATATATATATTATATATATATATATATATATATATTATATATATATATATTATATTATATATATATATATATATATATATATATATATATATATATATATATATATATATATATATATATATATATATATATATATATATATATATATATATATATATATATATATATATATATATATATATATATATATATATATATATATATATATATATATATATATATATATATATATATATATATATATATATATATATATATATATATATATATATATATATATATATATATATATATATATATATAGATGTCTTGAATATATTTCAAGACCGTTTATTCCTACGTACATTATGTAAGTGTTATTTGCACATAGTTTCGTTTATTGTAACGTAAGTGCATATATGTATACTTTTTGACTTAGTATGTGTACTTATTAATTTCCATCATGTATACACGTATATTCGTATGTATAATGTGTAGTTTATTATGGAGGCTGGCTGTAGAAGACTTGGAGAAAGGAATGTAGGTCACTAATGGATTTTAGCCATTAACTCTACACCTCCTTGATAACGCTTATTGCATCGCCTGCCTCGTTGAACAAAGAACCGTTGTAAGCAAGTCATAACTCAACTTAGTCCTAGTATCAAGGACTCCAACAAATGAGGGGAGTTTTGTAAGACTTTCTTGCAAAAAGTTAGTTGTACTCGTGAGATGCTACGAGGCACTCATTTTTACTGTGTTTCTTGACAGTACTTATAAGTTTGTTAAAGAGTAATTTAGTTGCTGTAGTGAGATGCTACGAGGCACTCATTTTTACTGTGTTTATTGACAGTACTTATAAGTTTATAATTAGTTGTCCTCGTGAGACGTTACGAGACACTCAAGTAGAAAAACGTGATAGAGATACGTGGATCAGAAGATATTCAATGAGTTTGACTGGGATCACGTGATTGCTGACGACATCAGGGTTATCCGGATAGATGAGTACAGATGCAATGCAGATTTACCTTATTTCTAACAATATTTATAACTACGTGTGAGGGACAGAATGAGCTCATTTAATTGAACACTCGTAGGTAGAATGTATGTTAGAAAATTTATTATTCTGTATGAGGAAGTTTTAATTTAAGGTGAGGAAAGTTGATTTAAATATTCACATATCAACAGTTCATAAACCCCCTTATAAAATATTTGCATGTACGTTTATGCATGTAATATTAATTATATTTATTGGTAGAGGATTTAATTTTGAGATGGTGGTAGGCCTCTACTGAAGCCGTGTCTGGATTTCCGAATTTAGGGGGTTATAAGATCGAAGGGTAAATAACACACAGGAAATCCTCCACAGCTTTTGGTCCTTCGAACCGGATGAGAATTGGTGTGGTAATGGTGAAAATAGTGTACATTTTAGATAAGCTCCCACCTTGTAAGAAGTTAGTGTAAAACTCTACGGTTAAAATCATCCACATTTCAGCGAAAACAGGGAGGAGCATTGCATGTATTTGCATGAATATTGCGAATATAACTTTGAAATTTAAGTGGTTGTTGAAATAAATAAGAGTATCTTTTTCCCACGTGGATAAAGCGTTTCTATATCTGTGGCAACGAAATATACTTTCGTAGTTGAACGTCCATCATGTAATTTGGATATTAGTACCAAATTTCGGCTGGGTGAACAGTGGATTTTTAGGGATTTGTATGCTTACATATTTCCCATTTAACGATGTCTAGAATGTCGTATTGATTCCTTTGTTTACGTAAATAAACAGAAGGTAGTGACCCACCTACTGCTAGGTGCACAGTGTCGTTTATTTGAGGAACAGTATGGTTTGCATTACATTTTCCATTTACTGTTGGTGACTTAACAATGTCGTTTAACTGATGAATAGTGTGTTTTACACTTTGAGAATTGGCGTCATAATTGACGGAATTAAATAACTGTATGTTATTATCTTGAGATTTTGGAAGATTGTCCTTTGATACTCTTTGCAGAGTGAATGTTTGTTGCACTGTGGATGCATAAAGAAAATAGTGGATTCTTTGATGATAAAATTGCATCAACTATTTGTTTGTTGTTTTATGTTCTATTTGCTTTCTCAATATGTCGGTTAAACCTGAGGCATTAAAACGCCTTCGGGAATTGGTTCAATGTGATTGTGTTCAGTGTCAAACAGAACTTGCCAAAGATGATGACACACTTGTTGTTAATTATTTAGAAAACAGAAAGATTTGGAAGATATGATAGGAAATATGAAGAATGTGTCGAGTATAAGCCCCTTAAAAGGGATTCTGAAGAGGAGGATACAGAACATGACAATCTAGCTGAAACAGCAAATGATATTAGCTTAGCTGTCCTAGAACGGATTCGTAAGTTAGGAACTATGAAGAGTACTCGAGCTTCTAGTTCTGAGAGTTCAAGCCTCCCCAGTGGGCAACCCACACCTAAATTTCCTGAAGTAAAAATACCACAGTTCTCTGGAAACTATGATGAATGGAACGAGTTTTGGGATGCGTTTGATAGTTTAGTACATAGTACTTCTATGGCAACTATGACAAAGTTTACCATCTTGAGGAATGCCCTTAAAGGAGATGCAAATGACACCATAAAGGGATATCCTGTTGCTAGTGAGAGTTATGCTGAGTGCATTCAATAGCTACAAGCTGTTTATGCCAGCAAGGACAGGATTGTACGAAATTTAATAAGGAAATTGGTAAAAATACCAACTCCCTCTTCTAATTATTCATCACTTTTTAAGTTCATGCAGGAAGTAGAAGCCATTGCTTGAAGTCTGAAAAATTATAAAGACATGGAGAATACTGATTGGGTGTTTTCAGAACTCGTGATGATGAAATTTCCAAAAGATGTTGAGAACTGGATTAGCATGAAAATAGACACAAAATATCCTACATATGAAACCCTCTTGAAGGAACTGGGAAAATATGTATATTATATAGAAGGCAACTTCACTAAAGATAACACAAAGGGAGAGACCCAAACCTCCCAGAGAGATGAGAACCAGTCCTATAAAAAGAATGTGGGTAGTTATGGTGCTACTGCAAAGGTAGTAAATAATAAAACAGAATGTGTATTCTGTGGTTGGCAAGGTCATAAGTCTGAACAGTGTAATAAAGTAGTTAGTATAAACGAACGCAGAGACAAATTGAGAAACAATAACAAATGTCTGAGATGTACTCAGTCAGGGCATTATGCAAATGAATGTTACACTCAGTTAAACTGTAAGAAGTGTAAGAAAAATGGTCATCATGCAGCCTTGTGTTATGAATAAGAGTCAAAATTCCATAGAAGGTTTGAAGAACCTACATTTCTAAATGAACAGTCAGGAAATGGTTTAAATTTAGATGAGTCAAGCAATGAGCAAGAACATTCTGACTCAGAAAAGGACAAGAAACATGTTGGTGTGATGACTATGAAGGCAGTACAAAGGCAAATGGTGAAGCCGAGTTTACCTTCATGTGCTCTGCCTACTGCAAGTGGAAAAATAAGCAGCTCAAAGGGAAATCTTTGGGTAAATACTAGGTTATTCTTTGATACAGGTTCCCAGTGTTCCTTTATATCTAGGGAATTAGCTGAAAGACTTAAATTAAGCCCAGTAGATGAAATGTCTCTTGGTATTGATGCATTTCGTTCTGAGATGAAGGAAGGAAGTTTTCCTGTCGTAAATGTAGTTATCAAATTGGGGAAAAGAAGAGCCAGAGTTAAATTACTCGTAGCTGATGACATGGTAATTAGCATCCACACTCCAGGACTAGCAAAGGCTGCAAATGTGTTAAAGTCTAATGGTCACAAGTTGGCTGATGAAGATATTTATAGTGATGTACTGGAGAACATTGGCATTGTTATTGGTGCCTTACAATTTAGTCAGTTTGTTAGTGGTATTAACAAGTGGGATGTCTATACTTTGATGGAAACACCGGGTGGTGTCATGTTGTATGGCCATATTCCTTGTGATACTCAACATGAACCCAGTGATGTCCAAAGCCATATTGTTATGCGAGTAGGAACACAGGTTTGTCCTGCAGCTACTCAAGAGTTGATTGAAGTGGCCATAGAGCCAATTAATAAGTTGTTGATTGAGGAGGTCATAGAGCCTGTTAATAAGTTGCTGATTGCAGAGGCCATAGAGAGTGGTAATAAGTTGATGATTGAGGAGGTCATGGAGCCTGTTAATAAGTTGCTGATTGCAGAGGCCATAGAGAGTGGTAATAAGTTGTTGATTGAGTAAAGCAAGAAGTGCATTACGAATATAAAACTACACTTAAAAGTTTTACAGATTCTGTTCCCTGGAAGCCTGCCCACACTCCTCTCCCACACAATTTTCAGAATGCCTTTGGACAAATGAAGTCTCTAATAGAACAGTTGGAAGAGATATTAGAGAATGTTCAGGTAAGTAATTTGTTGGATGCTTGTACCAGTGAAGAGAAACAGTTTGATATATGCAATACTGCAAATGTAGAGTGGGAAAAGGCCAAAATATCATTGCAAGCATTGAATTCCAACAATGCAAGACTTCAAAGGGTACTGGAGCAGCGCATTTCTGAAAAATCTAGATCTCCTAAAGAAACAAGCTTTAGTTTAATCTGGAATGTTAATACAGACAAGTTGTCTTTGAAAAGTCTGAAGGCTAGAGAAGATGTGTTGACCAAACTTAAACTTCTGTCACTGGTGGGTATATTTTTGGACCCCTTAGGTCTAATATCACCCTTACTGAGAAGAGGAAAATTTCTTATTCAGAGAGCTTGGTCTGAAAAGCTCTCATGGAAATATCTGTTGTCAGATGTATACAAAGAGGAATCATCAAATTATGAAAGATCTAAATGTCAAGCTGCCCAAAGGGTTAAAGAATAGTGGGCACGCTTAATCATAGATGATAAATTGTAGTACTGATGGGGGAGACCCCCCATTTTTCCTTTTTTGGAGGGGCCCAGGATGTCTTGAATATATTTCAAGAGTTTATTTCTACGTACATTATGTAAGTGTTATTTGCACATAGTTTCGTTTATTGTAACGTAAGTGCATGTATGTATACTTTTTGACTTTGTATGTGTACTTATTAATTTCTGTCATGTATACACGTATATTCGTATGTATAATGTGTAGTTTATTATGGAGGCTGGATGTAGAAGACTTGGAGAAAGGAATGTAGGTCACTAATGGATTTTAGCCATTAACTCTACACCTCCTTGATAACGCTTATTGCATCGCCTGCCTCGTTGAACAAAGAACCGTTGTAAGCAAGTCATAACTCAACTTAGTCCTAGTATCAAGGACTCCAACAAATGAGGGGAGTTTTGTAAGACTTTCTTGCAAAAAGTTAGTTGCTGTCGTGAGATGCTACGAGGCACTCATTTTTACTGTGTTTGTTGACAGTACTTATAAGTTTGTTAAAGAGTAGTTAGTTGCCGTCGTGAGATGCTACGAGGCACTCATTTTTACTGTGTTTGTTGACAGTACTTATAAGTTTGTTAAAGAGTAATTTAGTTGCTGTAGTGAGATGCTACGAGGCACTCATTTTTACTGTGTTTATTGACAGTACTTATAAGTTTATAATTAGTTGTCCTCGTGAGACATTACGAGACACTCAAGTAGGAAAACGTGATAGAGATACGTGGATCAGAAGATATTCAATGAGTTTGATTGGGATCCCGTGATTGCTGACGACATCAGGGTTATCCGGATAGATGAGTACAGATGCAATGCAGATTTACCTTATTTCTAACAATATTTATAACTACGTGTGAGGGACAGAATGAGCTCATTTAATTGAACACTCGTAGGTAGAATGTATGTTAGAAAATTTATTATTCTGTATGAGGAAGTTTTAATTTAAGGTGAGGAAAGTTGATTTAAATATTCACATATCAACAGTTCATAAACCCCCTTATAAAATATTTGCATGTATGTTTATGCATGTAATATTAATTATATTTATTGGTAGAGGA
Source organism: Halocaridina rubra (assembly GCA_037179515.1). Lineage (NCBI taxonomy): Eukaryota > Metazoa > Arthropoda > Malacostraca > Decapoda > Atyidae > Halocaridina > Halocaridina rubra. The sequence continues at coordinate 9,371 of JAXCGZ010013533.1, read as the reverse complement.
TTTAATTTTGAGATGGTGGTAGGCCTCTACTGAAGCCGTGTCAGGATTTCCGAATTTAGGGGGTTATAAGATCAAAGGGTAAATAACACACAGGAAATCCTCCACAATATATATATATATATATATATATATATATATATATATATATATATATATATATATATATATATATATATATATATATATATATATACATATATATATATATATATATATATATATATATATATATATTTTTTTTTTTTTTTTTTTTTTTTTTCCTGAGGGAGGGTGCTAGAATATGTGTTCCCCTGCGTGTCGTAAAAGTTGATTATATGGGACGGAGCAAGGGAACTGAGAATCCCCTCCTCTGTATTTCTCCTCCCAAAGAGTCGGAGTATTATGGCTTGACTAAGACTCTCCCCTTATAAGGGGAAAATGGCTTGTCTTTATTTTTAATGAGAGTGACACTGGGACAGACAAAAAAAAAAAAAAAATGCTCCCATCAATAAAGGCCCGGATACGAAGAAAACATCAAGACGAAGGAAAAGAAAAAGGTAATGGAAAAGGCAGAGATGATGTAATGATACACAAAGGGAAAGGACAGACTGAAAGAATAGTCAAAGTACTGATGACCTAGAGATATGACAGGAAGAAGCCCTGAGATGTAGATATATATGCTTTTTGAAGGAAGATAGATTATAAGAATTAAGAAAGACAGAAGGAGGAAGAGAATTCCAGAGTCTGGAGGTTGATGGGAAGAAGCAGACGCTGCAATGACCAATCTACGAGCTACAGAGCTCCACACAGTACCTGTGAGATGAGGCTGCTTGGCGAGTGTTGTGCGGCCTTGGCAGTGAGGGAGGGATGCAGCTCACCAACTCATCAAAGCAGCAATGGAAATAATAGCAACAGAAAAGAGAAAGGAATGGTACCTTACGGCAAAGAAAAAGATAATCCAGATTAGAAGTAAGATAAGGGTAATTTATGATTCTGACTGTCTTAGATTCAAGCTCATCAAGGAGATAACTATAAGAAGAAGCAGCCCAGATGTGCGAGCAGTGTTCTAAGCAGGGATGGATCAGACCTTTATAGATTTTAAGTAACTGTAAAGAGGAAAAGTAATAACGAAAATGAAACATATCCCCAAATTTTTTTGATGCAGATTTAGAAATTTGGATTATGTAATTCCTCCAAGAGAAGTTAGAGGCTATATAGCTTTGTAATATGTTTTTAGAATTAAGAGGGTAAATTTCGTTAGTTTCGAAGACAACACGCTATCAGGAGGATAAGTACATAAAGATATAGCCAGAAACTGTGTCTTGGAAGCATAAAATTTAACCAAATTTTGGATGCCCCTCTCAGATACCCTCTGCAAATCGGAGTTGAGAATAGAAGGAAAGGTGATGCGAGACTGATTGCGAGTAGCAGATGAAGGTTGTGAAGAAAAGGCAGAGGAAAAATGAAGGGTAAAATTGTCGACCAAGGTGTGAAGAAGAGAGGAAGATGGGGCCTGAGGAAGGTCTTTGAGGAAGAGAAGGAACAGAATAGCTGAAAAAACGACATTTTTTGTGAGAAATATGGGAATATAGTAGAATATTGCATACCTGTCATCCAAGTAGGAGTAATCCAAGCCAGAGAGAAATGGTTCGATAATGAGTGTAAATGAGCTAAAGAGTGGAGAGATAAATGATGGAAAAGGTATAGGAAGAGAAAAAAAAATAAAAGCCTGGCAGACCTAGAAAAGATCAAGAAATTATTACCTAAGTAAAAGAAGAGGGGCATAGAGAGACTATAAAAGGGACATCACCAGGAAGGCTAAAGAAAATCCCAAATTTATTCTCATATTTATCAGAGGAAGACTACAGGTAAAAGAACAGGTTTTAAAGCTTAAGAGAGCAGATGGAAGCCTCACTAAGACAGATGAAGAGATCTGCAAGGAATTGAACAAGGAGTTTCAGTCAGTATTTACAGTAGAAAATAACCCACCCCCTCAGTTTGCAGAGATAGAAGCTCATGGGCTAGTATTAGAGAACATTATCCTTTCAGGCACAGAGGTATTCAAAGCGATGATGGAGTTACATATCCATAAAGCTACAGGTCCTGATAATATATCCCCTCATGTACTTAAAAAATACGCAAATTCAATGTCAGTGGCACTAAGTAGCATATTTAAAAGTCGCTGGAGTTAGGGGAGATTCCAAGACGCTGGAAACAAGCGAACATGATACCTATCTACAAAAAGGGAAGGAGGGATACGGCTCTAAACTATAGACCTGTCTCCTGGACCAGCATAGTTTGCAAACTTATGGAGAAACTACTAAGGAAAACTATCTTTCGTCACATGGAATCCTTCAACTTTTTGTCAGTGAGACATCTTGGCTTCAGAGAAGGTAGATCAACAGTAACAAACTTATTAGAATTTTATGATGAGGTAAGCCGAATCTTACACGAAAGAGAGGGCTGGTCAGATTGCATATTCCAAGACTTCCAGAAAGCATTTGACACTGTCCCACACAGGAGACTTATTAAGAAGCTGCAAGTAATGGCAAGAATAGGTGGAAATGTCTTGTAATGGATAAAAACATACTTAGAAGGAAGGGATGAGAGGTTTAGAGTAAAATACTTAGTGTCTGAATGGAGAAGAGTTAGTAGTGAAGTTCCACAGGGTTCAGTTTTAAGGCCACTTTTGCTCCTTGTATATGTAAATGACCTACCAGAGTCTGTAAATTCAATCATGAATATGCTTGCAGATGGTGCAAATATTGTGGAGAAAGTAAGAAACAAGAACAATGGTAGAGAACTTCTGGAAGATATGATTAGTCTGCATGAGCGGTCAGAAAAGTGGCTAATGAACTTCAAAATTTCAAAATGTAAGGCAATGAGAATGGGTGCAAGACAAAGAAGGCCCAAGCTTGACTGCTCTGTGGCAGGAGTAGAACTTCAAGAGACAGAGAATGAAAGAGATATAGGAGTTAACATACTAGCCAATTTGTCTCCAGATATGCATATAAATTGCATAGTAAGGGCAGCATATGCTTTCTTAGCAAATGTAATGGTAGCCTTTAGGCACATGGACAAGGAAATGTTCAGAAATATTTATGTAACCTATGTAAGACCAAAACTTGAATATGCAGCCCCTTTTTGGAATCCGCACTTAAAAAAAGCACGTAGCTAAGCTGGAAAAAGTTCAAAGACATGCCACGATACTGAGGCCAGAAATACGCAATCTTAATTATGAGGAGAGGCTGAGGGAATTAGACTTGCCATCACTCAAAGATAGAAGATTGAGGGAGGATATCGTGACAGTCTCTAAATTCCTTCATGGTTGTTACAGAGTGGATAGGGATCGAAATTTTGATATGGCTGGCACTAGAACTAGAATTTATAGTTTGAAAGCTTCGTAAGTAAACTTCTTTGCAGGATGCAAAAAACTGCTTTTTTAGTGTAAGAGTACTTGATAATTGGAATTCGCTAAGCGAGGAGGTAGTTAATGCTAGCTCAATCCATAGTTTTAAGGGCAAGTATGATAAGTATCACTAAGTACAAATCGGAACCGATCAGGAGACGGGAAGTTACTAGCTTGGGGTTCTTTTTCGTAAACACTTAATAGTTAATTACAGTTAGGTAATTACACAAACACACGTATATATATATATATATATATATATATATATATATATATATATATATATATATATATATATATATATATATATATATATATATATATATATATATATATATATATATATATATATATATATATATATAAATTATGAGGGGGGGAGAATTTTGGCTATTATTTGATTGCCTGTACAACACGTTTTCTGGATCACGTGTCACTGTTCTTTCCGCACCTTGTCTGTCTCAATAATAACGAGCATCACTTATCCACATTTACAACCAGGTCAGAGCGTTCAGGGTGTTCAGTAGCACAAACAGAATTTCAAGAATCTGTAACCCAAAGAGATATAAACTAAATATGTTAGCAGATTTATGTCCTAAAATGTATGGATATTGTTTAAAAAAGGCAACACATGCTTTCTTAGCAAACATGAGTCTGGCCTTCAGGAATAAAAAAAGAAATTTTCAGATATAATTGGATGAAACATGTGAGGTATAATATTGAATGTGCAGTACCCTTTTGGAATCCATACTTGTAAATATATAAATAGGATATAGTTCAACAACATACGAAGCTGGTGACAGAGATTCATAATCTTAGTTATGACGAAAGGTTGAAAGAGTTAGACTTCCCATCACTCAAAGCTAGAATAGTGGAATATAGTAACTGTTTTCAAATGCCTTCATAATTGTGACAATGTGGATAGGGGAGAATTACTCTAATGTAGATGGCTGCATTAGAAATTATTTTCAAGAATGTAAGGACGTACTCTATCAGTATAAATATAGTTGTTAATTGGAATTCATTTAGTGAAAGAACATTAAATGCTAAGAACATTCACACGTTCAACTACTTTTCCCCCTCACCCACCCCAAACTAGCCTGTAATATCATATCCTTATCCAGTTCACTCATTTACTTTTACTTTTTGTGGTTTATACCCTCCTGTAGAAGGCTTCGCTTCCTCTCTGGCGGATCTTAAGTTTATTTAAATTTTCTTTTTTTACTTTTTATTTATCTCTCTCACACCTTGAAGGGCTCATTTATAGTAAAGAGTTCGATATCGTAGCATTTTTCAAATAAGTATGTTTTCAGTTTTTTTTTTTAATTGCACCACATCTTCACGTCTCTGAGTAGCGCTGATAATTTATCATATAATCTTTGCGCACTATATTGATAGGTTCTACTACCAATATTTCGATTAGATCTTGGTTCATGCAGTCTATATTTGTCATTTGCATGTCTCACTGTGATGCTTGTTCCAAGTTCAAAAGGGATTAAATACTCATGTAAGTATTTCGGTTCTCCGGTCTTTAATGTCTTGTAGGTTAGCAAACAGATTTTGTATACAATTCTTGCTTTTATCGGCAGCCAATGCAATTCATTCAGTGTCGGTGTAATTCTTTGACGTCGCTGTGTGCCTTTTATTAATCTTGCTCCTTTATTTTAATTGACCTGAAGTTTTTTTTTAATAAATTGCTTGGCAAACCATAGTAAAGGGAATTGCAATAATCCAATCTAGATATTATATGGTTATGAATAGCGTATTTAGGGTATCTTCATTCAAATACTTTTTGATAAATGCAATATTACATGTTTTTACTATATTCAATATCTGATTTTTCATAGTTAAAGTATTGTCAGTAAAAACACCCAAGTTTTTCACGACTGGTACCAGTTTGATTTTGGATGCTCCAATCTGTATATATTCAAATTGTGCAAAGTTTTTCAAGGTATATTCTGTCCCAAATAACATGCATTCAGTTTCAATTTATTTTTAACCATCCAGTTTTTTATGTCAACCATTATTTCATCAATCTTATTAGTAGTGTTCTGAATTGTTGTTATCGGAAAATAGTATTAAGTATTATCAGCATACAATTTAAATCCAACATTTTGTTTTTTTAGAATCCACGATAACTAGATATTAAATAATGTGGGACCCAAGACACTACCCTGTGGTACCCCCTTATTTATATCCATTATATTAGATTTTGCATTCGATATTGTAACTATAGCTTTTCTATTTTGTAAAAAGTTTTTTAGCCATTTATATGCATTTTCATATTACCAATAGATTTCCAGTCTCTAAAAAGATACTCATGGACAACTGTATCGCATGCAGCACAGAGGTCAAGCATTATCAATATTACACACTTTCTATTGTCAACCATAGTAATCATATCATTCATAATAGAGCAAACTGTTGTTTCTGTCGAGTGATTTTCTCTGAAAGAAAGAGAAGTTGGGGAGTTAGGGGAGGAATGGGGGTTGATGAAAGAATGTTTTGTTGGACATGCAAGTGATGTGTGTGGGGCGGGCACAATATCAAAGAATAGCCTCACCGTATTCCCTGCGTGTCGTAAAAGGCGACTAAAAGTGGATGGGGCGGGGGGACTAGGAATCCCCCCCTTGTATCAACCTCCTGCGAGATGTCTAAATGTGCGTGGTTGTAGTACGATAGAGAGCAAAAGATGTGAGATTGGATATATGTTTGGTAGGAGGAGGATAGATGTATTGGCATGGTGTGAGACAAAGATGAAAGGAAAATGAGAAGTGGCATTTGGTGATGTGACGGGTAGGGTGTCTGGGGTTGAAAGGGGGAGAACGAGAGAAGGTGTGGCATTATTGCTGAGTGAATGGATGATAAATCAGGTAGTGGAATGGAAAGAAGTGTCATCTAGGCTGATGTGGGTGAGGGCTAGGATAGGAAGGGAATGTTGGGCTTTTGTTACTGCGTATGGACCAGGATGTGAGAGAAGTGAGGAAGAGCGGGATGAATTCTGGAATGAGTTAACTAGATGTGTGGATAGTCTGAGTAGAAGGAACTATGTAGTTGTGTTGGGTGACTTGAATGCCAGAGTGGGTGATGGAGAGATAGAAGGTGTTGTAGGAAAGTATGGGGTACCAGGTGGGAATGAGAGTAGTGAGAGACTGTTAGATATGTGTGTGGAGCAAGAGTTGGTGATAGGTAATAGTTTATTTAAGAAGAAGTTAATAAATAAGTATACATGGATGAGAGTGGCAAATGGAAGAGTGAAAGAAAGAGCATTGATGGATTATATGTTGGTAGCAAAGAGCATGGTTGGTAGAGTGAAAGATGTACATGGATTCAGGGGTGTGGCTGCTGGGATGTCTGATAATTTTTTGGTTGAAGCAAAAGTGGTAGTAGCAAGAGAGTGGGGAAATAGTGTGGGGGGATGTAGAAGGGAAATAGAGAAGGTGGAAGAGTTGAAAAAGCCAGAGAAGAGACAGGAATATCAGGACAGGTTGAGAGTGCATATGACAGGGTGAAAGAAAGAGAAGTTGGGGAGTTAGGGGAGGAATGGGGGTTGATGAAAGAATGTTCTGTGGGACATGCAAGTGATGTGTGTGGAAAGAGGTTTGTTGGAGGTGGCATGAGGAGGGGCAGCGAGTGGTGGAAGGAAGGGGTGAAAATGAAGGTGGAAGAGAAAAAGAGGGCTTTTGAGGAATGACTTCAGTGTAAAAGTAGGGAGAAGTATGAAAGATATAGGGAGAAAAATGTGGAAACCAAGCAGAAGGTAGAGGAAGAGAAGAGGTTGGCAAATGTTAGGTGGGGACAGGATTTTAGTAGGTCATATGAGGAGAATAAAAAGAAGTTTGGAAAGAAGTGAAGAGAGTAAGGAAGGGTGGATCGAGGATGGAAGAGACAATGAAAGATGTGAATGGACAGATGTTAAGAGGGAACGATGCAAGGAAAAGATGGGCAGAATATTTTGAGTGCTTGCTGAATGTTGAGGAAGATAGAGAGGCAGCTATAGTGGCAGTGGGAGGGGTTCAAGGGCCAGTAATGGGAGATGAAAATGAGAGAGAGATTACAAGAGATGAGGTGAAAAGGGCATTGTATGAAGCAAAAGCAGGTAAAGCACCTGGAATGGATGGTGTGAGAGCAGAGATGTTGAAAGAAGGGGGTGTGACTGCATTGGAATGGTTAGTGACAGTGTTTAATATATGCTTTATGTTGTCATTAGTGCCTGTGGAATGGGTGATTGCCTGTATAGTGCCCCTATACAAAGGTAAGGGAGATATGTATGAATGCAGTAATTTTAGGGGTATAAGTTTGTTGAGTGTGGTAGGAAAAGTGTATGGTAGGAGGCTGGTTAATAGGATTAGGGATAAGACAGAATATGTGATCGCGGAAGTGCAGAGTGGTTTTAGGAGAGGTAGAGGTTGTATAGATCAGATTTTTATAGTTAGGCAGTTATGTGAGATATATTTAGCAAAGGGTAAGGATGTGTATTTTGCATTTTTGGATCTGGAGAAAGCATATGATAGAGTTGATAGAGAGGCTATGTGGAATGTTTTGAGATTATATGGAATCAATGGTAAATTATTGCATGCAGTGAAGAGTTTGTATGAGGGTAGTAGAGCTTGTGTTAGGGTAGGGAATGAAGTGAGTGAGTGAGTGGTTTCCAGTGAGTGTGGGACTGAGACAAGAATGTGTGATGTCACCATGGCTGTTCAATTTGTATATTGATGAAGTTGTAAGAGAGGTGAATGAGCGAGTGCGTGGTCGAGGTATGAGAATGGTAGATGGGGATGATAACGAGTGGGAGCTGAATCAGTTGCTGTTTGCGGATGATACTGTGGTGGTGGCAGATTCAGAGGAAAAGCTGTGTCAGTTAGTGTCAGAATTTGGAATGGTGTGTGAGAGAAGGAAGTTGCAAGTGAATGTGGGAAAGAGTAAGGTTATGAGGTGTACAGGAAATGAGGATGGCGCTGGATTGAATGTTATGTTGAATGGAGAGACACTTGAGGAGGTTAATCAGTTTAAGTATTTAGGCTCGGTTATAGCTGCAAATAGTGGAGTGGAAGCAGATGTGTGTCACAGAGTGAATGAAGGATGTAAAGTGTTGGGTGCATTGAAAGGAGTGATGAAGAATAGAGGGTTGGAAATGAATGTTAAGAAAGTTTTGTATGAGAAAGTGGTTGTGCCAACTGTGATGTATGGATCAGAGCTATGGGGTATGAAAGTAAGTGAGAGACGGAAACTAAATGTGTTTGAGATGAAATGCCTGAGGAGTATGATTGGTGTATCTCGATTGGATAGGGTTAGGAATGAAGTGGTGAGAGCAAGAACGGGTGTGAGGAGAGAAATTGCAACCAGAGTAGATATGAATGTTCTGAGATGGTTTGGCCATGTGGAAAGGATGGATGATAAAAGGCTGCTGAAAAAGGTGATGAATGCGAGAGTTGATGGGAGAAATGCTAGAGGGATGCCTAGTGTGGAGGATTTCCTGTGTGTTATTTACCCTTCGATCTTATAACCCCCTAAATTCGGAAATCCTGACACGGCTTCAGTAGAGGCCTACCACGATCTCAAAATTAAATCCTCTACCAATAAATATAATTAATATTACATGCATAGACATACATGCACATATTTTATAAGGGGGTTTATGAACTGTTGATATGTGAATATTTAAATAAACTCTCCTCACCTTAAAGTAAAAACTTCCTAATACAGAATAATAAATTTTCTAACATACATTCTACCTACGAGTGTTCAATTAAATGAGCTCATTCTGTCCCTCACACGTAGTTATAAATATTGTTAGAAATAAGGTAAATCTGCATTGCATCTGTACTCATCTATCCGGATAACCCTGATGTCGTCAGCAATCACGGGATTCCCAATCAAACTCATTGAATATCTTCTGATCCACGTATCTCTATCACGTTTTTTACTTGAGTGTCTCGTAACGTCTCACGAAGACAACTAATTACTCTTCAACAAACTTATA
>JAXCGZ010013532.1:60000-84320 GCA_037179515.1 Halocaridina rubra | reverse complement strand
TCATATTTGACAAGTCACAATACTCCCCATTGCTATTTCTCTTTAATTTATGGTTTCTTAGTGCCCAGGCCCGATGAGGGCAGATATTTATTTTTTTTCCGTCCTGGTTTTACAATTATAAAAAATATAATCTGCTTATCTTCATGAGAGGAGGATAATAATACACAGATCAATGGAAAAAAAAACAGTAAATAAGTAATTGAACAATTAAAAAATGGATTCAATTTTACGTCACGAACTCCCTTTCTACTAAGGGCTAGGACGTTTGCCTTCTTGCGAAGGACTTGTTTTGGGCAGATGTAATCGTTACCCTGAGTGTATGCCCTTACTAACCTCAGTCCGTGACGGGGCGCAAACCCTCAACCTGCCGCCTCAGAGTCGCGGACGCTACCATTTTGCCAATTGAACAATCAAAAATAAATTGTAATATTTTTCAAACTGGTAAAATAGGAAGAGGGGAAAACGAAGGATATATTATGTAGAAGGCGAGAATAAGGAATTATAAGAAATGTGGTAATAATGTAAAAAAAAAAAAAATATAGAAAAGAATTACGTCCTAATGCAGCTAAAAACTTTTTAAGGTATATTACCATATAAATAGATTAGAGTAGATGTAGTAGATAAATAGAATTGATTGATAGATAGATAGAGGCAGATAGTTAGCAGATTGATAGATAGATTAGGCAGATAGTAGACAGATAGACAGATAGGTAAATACTGGATGCACTATTGTCTATATTCATCAGTAGGTAGAAAACTACTTATATAAACGTTCACTGAGAATATTTTCCACTATTATGTTTATAGTTTACAGGTACAGCAATATCCAAGTTGATGCCATGTGTATTTTAGCACGTGTTACCAACCAGACAACGTTTATGAAACGTTTTTTTTTTTAAACAGAACACACCACTAACAGCAAATTAATACACGTGTCATGCATGTTGCAAAAACCCTAATTGGCCTTTTTTGCATTAATATTTTTCCTCTGTAAAATGATTTCAATGAATAAATTTCGACCAAATGCAATACTCATTTTTTTTTCTGATTGTGTCAATGATAATATTCTGAGCACAAATTTTCAGTGGGATATATTCTACATAACTCCTGTCTAAAGGGCGGTTTACACGGTCAAACGGTTCGTCGAACGCGGTTTGACAGACAAATGTTTGAAGTGATGTTCGAACGTGTGAACGGGGTATGTGGTTGTTGAACATGTTCGACAAACGTGTGTCAACAACCAAATACCCAGTTCACACGTTCGAACATTACTTCAAACTTGTCTGTCGAACCGCGTTCGACGAACCGTTGACCGTGATAACCGCCTTTAAATGGGATGAAATTTTTCCATCACTTTTCAAAACACATCACAACACTCCTCTTATAAATTACATTTTTTTAATAAGATATGCTAAATATACAATGGCTTCAGTCCACCTTATCTATCTCAATCCTGAAATTTCATGTACTTTCTTCTGTGAATTGAATTCTGTGTAACTGCGATGTAATTTACTGCCTTAACTTCTAAGAATATTGCAACATAAAGAATCCAAAGGAAATGTAGGATTTCTACATAATTGTCCTTGTTCAATAGTTTTCCTTTAATTCTTCCATTTTCCGATCTATACTTCACTTGTATGATTATGTTTAATTAGTTTCTTCAATTAAGACAAACTAATTTAGTCATAATCTAAACTACATAGGAGCTAATTCCTTCACACACACTCACACACACACACACACCACACACACACCCACACACACACACACACACCACACACACACACACACATGCATCTAATTATTCCATTTCAGATATGCAACTTCACTGGGTATATTATGTTAAAGTAGTTTCTTTAATTAAACAAACTAATTTATATCTAACTACATAGAGCATTCATCACACACACACAACACACACACACACACACACACACACACCCACACACACACACACACACCACACACACACACACACACACACACACCACACACACACACACAACATGACAGAATCAGGGGATGGGGCCTCATTAAGATTGTTATACACAAATGCTGATGGATTAGCTGGTAAGGCAGTAGAATTAAAAGATAGGATTCACAACAGTAAGGCAGATATAGTAGCAATTACAGAGACTAAGTTGAGTGAGGACATAAACAGTGTCACAGTTTTTCCTAAGGGCTTCAGAATACTAAGGGTCGAAAGATCTGAGAGGACTGGTGGAGGGATAGCACTGCTCATAAGTGAGAGGATTCAAGTTGAAGAAATAAACTTGGCTATAGAAAGTGAGTTCAAGGAATTTCTTGTTGCTCGCATAAATACTGGGTCAGAGGGAGAAAAAATGTAGGATTTTGATTATGGGAGACTTTAATCATAAAGAGATAGATTGGATAAATCTTGACCCACACAGTGGTGAGGACTCCTTTGGGGCAAGATTCCTAGATTGCGTACAAGGGAATTTCCTACACCAACATGTAATGGAACCAACAAGAGCCAGGGGTGGGGATGAGCCATCACTACTTGATCTGGTGTTCACAGATAATGTGTTGGATATTGAAAATATTGAGTATGAACCACCAATTGGAAAGAGTGACCACTGTGTGTTGTTGATGGAGTATATCATTGAAGACATTCTTCCTGAGAGTAGAGACACTGAGGACATGAGGAGGAACTATCAGAAAGGAGATTACATCAAAATGAATGAGCTTTTTGCAGTTATTGACTGGAGAACCTTATTTTACAACAAATCTGTACAAGAAATGTATGACATCTTTTGTGAGAAATATGGGAAGATTGTAGATTGCTGCATACCTGTCACCAAAGTAGGTGTAATTCATGCCAGAGAGAAATGGTTCGATAATGGGTGTAAAAGAGCTAAGGAGTGGAGAGACAAATGCTGGAAAAGGTATAGGAGGAGAAAAAACATAAATGCCTGGCAAACCTACAAAAGAGCAAGAAATGACTACCTAAGTAAAAGGAGAGAGGCAGAGAAAGATTATGAGAGGGACATCACCAGGAAGGCGAAAGAAAATCCCAAGCTTTTCCACAGCTTTATCAGAGGAAAACTGAAGGTAAAAGAACAGGTTTTAAGGCTAAAGAGAGCGGATGGAAGCATCACTGAGACGGACGAAGAGATCTGCAAAGAATTGAACAAGGAGTTTCAGTCAGTATTTACAGTAGAAAATACCCCACCCCCTCAGATTGCAGTGATAGAAGCTCAAGGGCCGGTATTAGAGAACATCAACCTTACAGCCACAGAGGTATGCAAAGCGCTGATGGATTTAGATGTTCATAAAGCTACAGGTCCTGATGACATATCCCCTCATGTGCTTAAAAAATGCGCAAACACAATATCAGTGGCACTAAGTATCATATTTAAGGAGTCATTGGAGTCGGGGGAGATTCCAAGATGCTGGAAACAAGCAAATGTGATACCTATCTTCAAAAAGGGAAGGAGGGATACGGCTCTGAACTATAGACCAGTTTCCTTGACCAGCATAGTTTGCAAACTTATGGAGAAACTACTAAGGAAACATATCTCTCTTCACTTGGAATCCTTCAACTTTTTGTCAGTGAGGCAACATGGCTTCAGAGAAGGAAGATCAACAGTAACAAACTTATTAGAATTTTATGATGAGGTAAGCCAAATCTTACAGGAAAGAGAGGGCTGGGCAGATTGCATATTCCTAGACTTCCAGAAAGCGTTTGACACTGTTCCACATGGGAGACTTATTAGGAAGCTGCAATCAATGGCTAGAATAGGTGGAAATGTCTTGGAATGGATAAAAACTTACTTAGAAGGAAGGGAACAGAGGGTTAGAGTAAGACACTCAGTGTCTGAATGGAGAAGAGTTAGTAGTGGAGTTCCACAGGGTTCAGTTTTAGGGCCACTTTTGTTCCTTGTATATGTAAATGACCTACCAGAGTCTGTAAATTCATTCATGAATATGTTTGCAGATGATGCAAAGATTGTGAAGAAAGCAAAAAACGAGAACAATGGTAGAGAACTTCAGGAGGATCTAAATAATCTGCATGAGTGGTCAGAAAAGTGGCTAATGAAATTCAATACCTCAAAATGTAAGGTAATGAGAATGGGTACAAGTGCAAGAAGGCCCAAGCTTGACTACTCGGTGGCTGGAGTACAACTTCAGGAGACAGAAAATGAGAGAGATCTAGGAGTTAACATATTGGCAGATTTGTCTCCAGAAATACATATAAATGGCGTAGTAAGGGCAGCATATGCATTCTTATCAAATGTAAGGGTAGCCTTCAGGCACATGGACAAGGAAATGTTCAGAAATATTTATGTAACCTATGTGAGGCCAAAACTCGAATATGCAGCCCCCTTTTGGAATCCGCACTTGAAAAAGCACATAGCTAAGCTTGAAAAAGTTCAAAGACATGCCACGAAACTGGTGCCAGAAATACGCAATCTCGGTTATGATGAGAGGCTGAGGGAATTAGACTTGCCATCACTCGAAGCTAGAAGAGTAAGGGGGGATATGGTGACAGTCTTTAAATTCCTTCATGGTTATGATAGAGTGGATAGGGATCGATATTTCGATATGGCTGGCTCTAGAACTAGAGGTCAGAGTTTGAAGCTTCGGAAGAAAACTTGTTTGCAGGATGTAAGGAAATACTTTTTCAGTGTAAGAGTAGTTGATAATTGGAATTCGCTAAGCGAGGAGGTAGTTAATGCTACCTCAATCCATAGTTTTAAGGACAGGTATGATAAGTATCACTAAGTCTAAAAATGGAACCGATCAGGAGACGGGAAGATACGAGCTTTGGGCTCTTTCCCGTAAACACAATTAGGTAATCACAATTAGGTAATCACACACACACACACACACACACACACACACACACACACACACACACACACACACACACACACACACACACATAAAGAAGCTGGAAGGGGAAAAGAGTCAACTAGAATCTAGAATTTCTAAACAAGAAGATAAACACAAACAGCTAAATGACAACCTAAAGGAATTAGATGTTAGTTCACTGCTCTCTTCTGAGAGAGACGAGATTGCTGCTTGGAATGTTCAGATTAAGGAAAACATTGAACAGTTCAGAAAAGAGTTCCAGGAGCTGAATATGGAAAATGATGCCATGAAAACGTCCTTTGCTGATGCACTAAAGGGGAATGTGGCAGTAAAAGAGGCTGTAAAGGTGGTGGCACTGGAAAACATACAAACAGTTGACTATAAAGAGACAGTAATCGAAAAAATGAAAGACGTTGTGATGGAAAGGGCAAACCCACTCATCAGACAGGCACTTGATAAGGAGAAGACAGTGGTAATCTCAGGCATAAGTGAATCCCAGGAGCCAACATGGCAGGGGAGACTTGAAGAAAATAAAGCTAACGTTGTAGACCTGATAAGAAAGCTTGGAGTAGTATGTGGTCCTGAGGATATTGTAAACATACACCAACTAGGTAAATATTCGAGGGAAGGAAAGCCGAGACCAACAAAAGTAACCTTTGAGAGAGGGGAGACATGTAGGGAAATATTGTTGAGAAAAAAAAGTCTAAAAGACCTTCAAGAATGCAAAGAAGTGTTCATTAGACGATACAGAACACAGGAAGAGATGGGAAAGATCAAAAACTTGTTGCAAGAGGCAAGAAGGTTAAATGATGAAAGAAATGAAGAAGAGAAGAAAAATTTTTGTTACAGAATACTTCCAGACAAAGGGGAGATAAAGAAGATAATGACAGAAGATCAGGGGATGGGGCCTCATTAAGATTGTTATACACAAATGCTGATGGATTAGCTGGTAAGGCAGTAGAATTAAAAGATAGGATTCACAACAGTAAGGCAGATATAGTAGCAATTACAGAGACTAAGTTGAGTGAGGACATAAACAGTGTCACAGTTTTTCCTAAGGGCTTCAGAATACTAAGGGTCGAAAGATCTGAGAGGACTGGTGGAGGGATAGCACTGCTCATAAGTGAGAGGATTCAAGTTGAAGAAATAAACTTGGCTATAGAAAGTGAGTTCAGGGAATTTCTTGTTGCTCGCATAAATACTGGGTCAGAGAGCATTATAATAACTGTTGTATACAACCCACCAAGGAACCAAAATAGGCTTGAAATTTATGAGGAAAGTCATATAGGTACGATTGAAGTCATAAACTCAGTTGTTAACATGGCGCGGGAGAAAAAATGTAGGATTTTGATTATGGGAGACTTTAATCATAAAGAGATAGATTGGATAAATCTTGACCCACACAGTGGTGAGGACTCATTTGGGGCAAGATTCCTAGATTGCGTACAAGGGAATTTCCTACACCAACATGTAATGGAACCAACAAGAGCCAGGGGTGGGGATGAGCCATCACTACTTGATCTGGTGTTCACAGATAATGTGTTGGATATTGAAAATATTGAGTATGAACCACCAATTGGAAAGAGTGACCACTGTGTGTTGTTGATGGAGTATATCATTGAAGACATTCTTCCTGAGAGTAGAGGCACTGAGGACATGAGGAGGAACTATCCGAAAGGAGATTACATCAAAATGAATGAGCTTTTTGCAGTTATTGACTGGAGAACCTTATTTTACAACAAATCTGTACAAGAAATGTATGACATCTTTTGTGAGAAATATGGGAAGATAGTAGATTGCTGCATACCTGTCACCAAAGTAGGTGTAATTCATGCCAGAGAGAAATGGTTCGATAATGGGTGTAAAAGAGCTAAGGAGTGGAGAGACAAATGCTGGAAAAGGTATAGGAGGAGAAAAAACATAAATGCCTGGCAAGCCTACAAAAGAGCAAGAAATGACTACCTAAGTAAAAGGAGAGAGGCAGAGAGAGATTATGAGAGGGACATCACCAGGAAGGCTAAAGAAAATCCCAAGCTTTTCCACAGCTTTATCAGAGGAAAACTGAAGGTAAAAGAACAGGTTTTAAGGCTAAAGAGAGCGGATGGAAGCATCACTGAGACGGACGAAGAGATCTGCAAAGAATTGAACAAGGAGTTTCAGTCAGTATTTACAGTAGAAAATACCCCACCCCCTCAGATTGCAGTGATAGAAGCTCAAGGGCCGGTATTAGAGAACATCAACCTTACAGCCACAGAGGTATGCAAAGCGCTGATGGATTTAGATGTTCATAAAGCTACAGGTCCTGATGACATATCCCCTCATGTGCTTAAAAAATGCGCAAACACAATATCAGTGGCACTAAGTATCATATTTAAGGAGTCACTGGAGTCGGGGGAGATTCCAAGATGCTGGAAACAAGCAAATGTGATACCTATCTTCAAAAAGGGAAGGAGGGATACGGCTCTGAACTATAGACCAGTTTCCTTGACCAGCATAGTTTGCAAACTTATGGAGAAACTACTAAGGAAACATATCTCTCTTCACTTGGAATCCTTCAACTTTTTGTCAGTGAGGCAACATGGCTTCAGAGAAGGAAGATCAACAGTAACAAACTTATTAGAATTTTATGATGAGGTAAGCCAAATCTTACAGGAAAGAGAGGGCTGGGCAGATTGCATATTCCTAGACTTCCAGAAAGCGTTTGACACTGTTCCACATTGGGAGACTTATTAGGAAGCTGCAATCAATGGCTAGAATAGGTGGAAATGTCTTGGAATGGATAAAAACTTACTTAGAAGGAAGGGAACAGAGGGTTAGAGTAAGACACTCAGTGTCTGAATGGAGAAGAGTTAGTAGTGGAGTTCCACAGGGTTCAGTTTTAGGGCCACTTTTGTTCCTTGTATATGTAAATGACCTACCAGAGTCTGTAAATTCATTCATGAATATGTTTGCAGATGATGCAAAGATTGTGAAGAAAGTAAAAAACGAGAACAATGGTAGAGAACTTCAGGAGGATCTAAATAATCTGCATGAGTGGTCAGAAAAGTGGCTAATGAAATTCAATACCTCAAAATGTAAGGTAATGAGAATGGGTACAAGTGCAAGAAGGCCCAAGCTTGACTACTCGGTGGCTGGAGTACAACTTCAAGAGACAGAAAATGAGAGAGATCTAGGAGTAAACATACTGGCAGATTTGTCTCCAGAAATACATATAAATGGCGTAGTAAGGGCAGCATATGCATTCTTATCAAATGTAAGGGTAGCCTTCAGGCACATGGACAAGGAAATGTTCAGAAATATTTATGTAACCTATGTGAGGCCAAAACTCGAATATGCAGCCCCCTTTTGGAATCCGCACTTGAAAAAGCACATAGCTAAGCTTGAAAAAGTTCAAAGACATGCCACGAAACTGGTGCCAGAAATACGCAATCTCGGTTATAATGAGAGGCTGAGGGAATTAGACTTGCCATCACTCGAAGCTAGAAGAGTAAGGGGGGATATGGTGACAGTCTTTAAATTCCTTCATGGTTATGATAGAGTGGATAGGGATCGATATTTCGATATGGCTGGCTCTAGAACTAGAGGTCATAGTTTGAAGCTTCGTAAGAAAACTTGTTTGCAGGATGTAAGGAAATACTTTTTCAGTGTAAGAGTAGTTGATAATTGGAATTCGCTAGCGAGGAGGTAGTTAATGCTATCTCAATCCATAGTTTTAAGGACAGGTATGATAAGTATCACTAAGTCTAAAAATGGAACCGATCAGGAGACGGGAAGATACGAGCTTTGGGCTCTTTCCCGTAAACACAATTAGGTAATCACAATTAGGTAATCACACACACACACACACACACACACACACACACACACATATATATAGCATTGTTAATATCATGGTTTAATTGCGAGCTTATATTCTTAATGCCACGTACAACTTCATCGTGTTGATTAAATGTCGATGGGAAAGATGGTAGCATATACTGGCTGTGCTATGAAATACAGACTATTGTCTGTTGTAGTGGTACATTTGGTTAAGGGAGCATGATTTTGTATCTTGCAACGCAAGTTCAAGTCCCCTGATGTCCTAAAAAAGATTTATGTGGACAATAGTATTGATCATATCACGGTTTCTTTGTGAGTATATATACTTAATGCCACGTACAACTTTATCAAGTTGATTAAAGGTCGATGGGAAAGATACTAGCATACACTGGCTATGCCAAGAAATAGAGACGTTTGTCTGTTGTATTGGTTCAGTTGCTTAAGGCCGCATGACTTTGCATCTTGCGACACGAGTTCGAGTGATCTGATGTCTTAAATCGATATTCGTGTATAATTGTATATATATATATATATATATATATATATATATATATATATATATATATATATATATATATATATATATATATATATATATATATATATATATATATATATGTGTGTGTGTGTGTGTGTGTGTGTGTGTGTGTGTGTGTGTGTGTGTGTGTGTGTGTGTGAGATTACCTAATTGTGATTACCTAATTGTGTTTACGGGAAAGAGCCCAAAGCTCGTATCTTCCCGTCTCCTGATTGGTTCTGTGTGTGTGTGTGTGTGTGTGTGTGTGATTGCCTAATTGTGATTACCTAATTGTGTTTACGGGAAAGAGCCCAAAGCTCGTATCTTCCCGTCTCCTGATCGGATCCATTTAAGACTTAGTGATACTTATCATACCTGTCCTTAAAACTATGGATTGAGATAGCATTAACTACCTCCTCGCTTAGCCAATTCCAATTATCAACTACTCTTACACTGAAAAAGTATTTCCTTACATCCTGCAAACAAGTTTTCTTACGAAGCTTCAAACTATGACCTCTAGTTCTAGAGCCAGCCATATCAAAATATCGATCCCTATCCACTCTATCATAACCATGAAGGAATTTAAAGACTGTCACCATATCCCCCCTCACTCTTCTAGCTTCGAGTGATGGTAAGTCTAATTCCCTCAGCCTCTCATCATAACTGAGATTGCGTATTTCTGGCACCAGTTTCGTGGCATGTCTTTGAACTTTTTCAAGCTTAGCTATGTGCTTTTTCAAGTGTGGATTCCAAAAGGGGGCTGCATATTCGAGTTTTGGCCTCACATAGGTTACATAAATATTTCTGAACATTTCCTTGTCCATGTGCCTGAAGGCTACCCATACATTTGATAAGAATGCATATGCTGCCCTTACTATGCCATTTATATGCATTTCTGGAGACAAATCTGCCAATATGTTTACTCCTAGATCTCTCTCATTTTCTGTCTCTTGAAGTTGTACTCCAGCCACCGAGTAGTCAAGCTTGGGCCTTCTTGCACTTGTACCCATTCTCATTACCTTACATTTTGAAGTATTGAATTTCATTAGCCACTTTTCTGACCACTCATGCAGATTATTTAGATCCTCCTGAAGTTCTCTACCATTGTTCTCGTTTTTTACTTTCTTCACAATCTTTGCATCATCTGCAAACATATTCATGAATGAATTTACAGACTCTGGTAGGTCATTTACATATACAAGGAACAAAAGTGGCCCTAAAACTGAACCCTGTGGAACTCCACTACTAACTCTTCTCCATTCAGACACTGAGTGTCTTACTCTAACCCTCTGTTCCCTTCCTTCTAAGTAAGTTTTTATCCATTCCAAAACATTTCCACCTATTCTAGCCATTGATTGCAGCTTCCTAATAAGTCTCCCATGTGGAACAGTGTCAAACGCTTTCTGGAAGTCTAGGAATATGCAATCTGCCCAGCCCTCTCTTTCCTGTAAGATTTGGCTTACCTCATCATAAAATTCTAATAATTTTGTTACTGTTGATCTACCTTCTCTGAAGCCATGTTGCCTCACTGACAAAAAGTTGAAGGATTCCAAGTGAAGAGAGATATGTTTCCTTAGTAGTTTCTCCATAACTTTGCAAACTATGCTGGTCAAGGAAACTGGTCTATAGTTCAGAGCCGTATCC
Organism: Halocaridina rubra; assembly: GCA_037179515.1. Taxonomy (NCBI): domain Eukaryota; kingdom Metazoa; phylum Arthropoda; class Malacostraca; order Decapoda; family Atyidae; genus Halocaridina; species Halocaridina rubra. The sequence goes on along the minus strand of JAXCGZ010013532.1, from coordinate 73,504 downwards.
CTCCTTCCCTTTTTGAAGATAGGTATCACATTTGCTTGTTTCCAGCATCTTGGAATCTCCCCCGACTCCAGTGACTCCTTAAATATGATACTTAGTGCCACTGATATTGTGTTTGCGCATTTTTTAAGCACATGAGGGGATATGTCATCAGGACCTGTAGCTTTATGAACATCTAAATCCATCAGCGCTTTGCATTCCTCTGTGGCTGTAAGGTTGATGTTCTCTAATACCGGCCCTTGAGCTTCTATCACTGCAATCTGAGGGGGTGGGGTATTTTCTACTGTAAATGCTGACTGAAACTCCTTGTTCAATTCTTTGCAGATCTCTTCATCCGTCTCAGTGATGCTTCCATCCGCTCTCTTTAGCCTTAAAACCTGTTCTTTTACCTTCAGTTTTCCTCTGATAAAGCTGTGGAAAAGCTTGGGATTTTCTTTAGCCTTCCTGGTGATGTCCCTCTCATAGTCTCTCTCTGCCTCTCTCCTTTTACTTAGGTAGTCATTTCTTGCTCTTTTGTAGGATTGCCAGGCATTTATATTTTTTCTCCTCCTATACCTTTTCCAGCATTTGTCTCTCCACTCCTTAGCTCTGTTACACCCATTATCGAACCATTTCTCTCTGGCATGAATTACACCTACTTTGGTGACAGGTATGCAGCAATCTACTATCTTCCCATATTTCTCACAAAAGATGTCATACATTTCTTGTACAGATTTGTTGTAAAATAAGGTTCTCCAGTCAATAACTGCAAAAAGCTCATTCATTTTGATGTAATCTCCTTTCGGATAGTTCCTTCTCATGTCCTCAGTGCCTCTACTCTCAGGAAGAATATCTTCAATGATATACTCCATCAACAACACACAGTGGTCACTCTTTCCAATTGGTGGTTCATACTCAATTTTTTCAATATCCAACACATTATCTGTGAACACTAGATCAAGTAGTGATGGCTCATCCCCACCCCTGGCCCTTGTTGGTTCCATTACATGTTGGTGTAGGAAATTCCCTTGTACGCAATCTAGGAATCTTGCCCCGAATGAGTCCTCACCACTGTGTGGGTCAAGATTTATCCAATCTATCTCTTTATGATTAAAGTCTCTCATAATCAAAATCCTACATTTTTTTCCCGTGCCATGTGTGTGTGTGTGTGTGTGTGTGTGTGTGTGTGTGTGTGTGTGAGAGAGAGAGAGAGAGAGAGAGAGAGAGAGAGAGAGAGAGAGAGAGAAGAGAGAGAGAGAGAGAGAGAGAGAGAGAGAGAGAGAGGAGAGAGAGAGAGAGAGAGAGAGAGAGAGAGAGAGAGAGAGAGAGAGAGAGAGTACATATTACGTGAATAAATAATTTAACAGTACTTACGACGTAAGAGTGTATATATTCTATACACAGGCCTTTGGACAAAACATACCTGAAATGGAGAGAATTAAGTGTCTATTATTCAGTATGTATATGCACATGCACATACAATGACAAAGGACACACTCAATCACCAGACAGCCAGTTCACCCTATATTACCCCTCTTACTATAGCTCCTTGGGTATAAAGGGTCACCACCACGAACACATAACTATAACTATTTTAATATCAGCAAAATATTTGTGTACAAGTCTAATATTTATTTTTGCCATTACAGATCATGAAATTAGACACTTTACTTATTAAACCAACACAATTTTTATTGTTATATTATTTGCAATGAATAGAATCATAACAAACGGAGGCAACATTGAATTTAAAATGACCGAGTTTAATACTGTACGTCCTACTGTCTCAAAGAACTTGAAAGATATTAATATTTTACGCGCTACATGTCTTAAGTCACTTGATTAAGACACTAATAGATTTTCATCTTATGTCAACCTCTTCCTTTTCTTCAGCTTTTTTCGTACTGCCAAGTGGGGTCATTTAAGTAAGCAGAGTTTGTGTTATTCTACAGAACAATGAAGACCGTTATTATTTTCAAAGATTCATAGATATATGAATAAATGCAAAGACATAAGTTTCGTTTCTTTTTGCTGGCAAAGTCATTAAAATAAAAAAAAAATATTGGATTGAAAAGAGTCAAACTTCAAAGAACATAAAATTAAAAAATACTTCAAGAAATAAAAAAAAAAATAGAAATAAATCAATATTACTTTAAAAATCATTAACTTGAAAAGCATTTCGCTGAACAAGAGCAAAAAGGTATAAAGCTTTGAACCTCTAACCTTCAGCCTCCTCCCACTTTCGCTCAAATATTCACAAATGCTGAAGTTCACCACTTTAGAAAATGAATGCTAATTCTCTCTCTCTCTCTCTCTCTCTCTCTCTCTCTCTCTCTCTCTCTCTCTCTCTCTCTCTCTCTCTCTCTCTCTCTCTCTCTCTCTCCTATTTCTGCATACAATAATGTGTTTATTTGATCACTGATAGATAATATATAGCCGGAATTTGAATTAAATGCGAATACAAGCTACGAGTAAGGTTGAGAAGAAAAAATAAAATAAACACACGCATATCAGCAGCGTGTTCATTTCTTAGTTATTGCAATGGACGAAGAGGTTTTTCTCTTCTTTTATACCATCAGTGGCACACTTGTGTTGTAGACCCACATCACGGTCAGAGGACAAATATGTCACTTGTTTGTATAATTAATAATGTATTCACTTGAAGGGGAAAAAAATACATATACGGGGATGTTCTGCCGGATATTTTGGGGACCGAGAAGGTAATGAGGAAGAGCTCTCCAAAAAAGAGGTTACAAGAAATTTAAAGATCATTTTGTAGGTACTGACTAGGGGACAAATCTGTACAAGAGATGTACGTGTGTGTGTGTTATTATTTTTTTTTTTTGGAGGCATATGATAGGATAATTAGCTATTATGTACCTGCTACAATTTTTTAATAGCAAAGATATATATATATATATATATATATATATATATATATATATATATATATATATATATATATATATATATATATATATATATTATATATATATATATATATATATATAAATATTAGAGGTTAAAGGAACGGAAAGACAACTGGTGGAATGGGAGTATGCGGTAAAATGCATAAATTATAACCGAGCTAATAATGAGTACTTAATTAATAGAAGAGAAGCAGAAAGGATTATTGAGAGAGTAATTATCAAGAAAATGATGGAAAATCTCAAGCTTTTCCATAGCTTTGTTAGATGGAAATTAAAAGTCAAATAACAAGTTTTAACGTTGGAGAGGGCAGACGGAAGCATTACTGAGACAGATAAAGAAATCTCCGAAAAACGGAACTAAGAGATTCAGTCGGTATTACAAAAAATATTTTATTCCCTCACATTAGAGAGATGAGAGATCATGGGCCGGTATTAAGAGAGCATCGTCTTTTCAACTACAGTGGTATGCGAAGCATTGATAAATTAGATGCTCATAAGCCGTGGGCCTAACGATATATTCCATTATGTCCTTAAGAAATTTGCTGAATCATCACCAGTAGCGCTATACGCATCATACTTGAGAAGTCGCTGGAATCTGGGCAGATTCCAAAATGCTGGAAAAAAAAGCATCAAAAAGGGAAGGAGAGATACAACTCTACACTATAGGCCTGTTTCACTGACTACCATAGTTTACAGAGTTATGAAGAAACTAATGAGAGAAAACATTTCTCTTCACTTGGAGTCCTTGAACTTCTTGTCAGTGAGACAGCATGGCATTTGAGAAGGCAGATCTAACGTAAGAAACTTACGAGAAATTTACGGTGAGGTAAGTCGAATCTTATAACAAAGAGAGGGCAAGACAGAATGCATATTCTTAGAATTTCAAAAGGATTCTGATAGTCCGAAATGGGAGACTCATTAAGCAGCCATACGTTATGACAACAGTACATGCGAATATATTGGTGTGGATAAAAACTTATTTAGAAGGAAGGGAGCAGAGGGTCTCAGAAAGATGTGCACTGTCTGACTGGAGAAGGGTTAGCAATGAGGCTCAAGGGGATCAGTTTTAGGGACACTTCTGTCTCTTATAAATATATAAAGTGACCGAACGAAGGTTGTAAATGAATTTTCAAATATCTTTGCTGCTGATACAAAGATTGTGAAGAGAGTAAATGACAATAATAATAATAGTGGAGAAGCTCAGGACGACCTGGATAGTCTGCATGAGTGGTATGACAAGTGGAAAATGAGATTCAGTACTTTAAAATGTAAACTAATGAGAATGGGCAAGAGTGCAAGGAGGACCAAGGTCGGTATTCAATAGCAAATGCGGAACTTCAAGAATCTGAGTACGAAAGAGCTCTAGGTGTAAACACATTGGCAAATAAATCTACGAAAATTCGTATTAATGGTACTGTAAAGGGGGCAAATGCTTTCTTAGTAAACATATGAGTGATCTTCAGGCATACTGACAAGGAAATGTTAATAATACTTTACGTAATTTATCAAGGAATAATACTTGAATATGCAGCCCAGATTTTTGGAATTCGCACCTTAGAAAGTCATATAAATAAATTTTAGAAGTTCAGTGACATACTGCGGAGCAGGTGATAGAGAGACGTATACTCAATTATGAGTAAAGGCTAAAGGAGTTATTCTTACCATCACTCGAAGTTCGATAGAGGGAAAGGGTATGGTAAGAGTTCTTATATTCCTTCATGGCTTTGAGAAAGGATAGGAACTGATATTTTGATATGGGTGGCTCTAGAACCAGATGTCATCGTTTGAATAGGATGTAAAGAAATACTTTATTATAAATATAGTTGATAATTGGAATTCGCAAAGTGGCGAAACAGTAAATGCTCAATGAATTCATAGCTTTAAAGAAAGATGAGACAAGTGTTTATAAGTGAAACAACAAGGACACGGGAAGTTACGAGCAATGGGTTCTTTCCCGTGTAAAAACACACATATGTTATTGATACAAAACACGATGCTATATATATATATATATATATATATATATATATATATATATATATATATATATATATATATATATATATATATATATATATATATATATATACACATAAACACACACACACACACAGTATTTACAGTAGAAAATACCCCACCCCCTCAGATTGCAGTGATAGAAGCTCAAGGGCCGGTATTAGAGAACATCAACCTTACAGCCACAGAGGTATGCAAAGCGCTGATGGATTTAGATGTTCATAAAGCTACAGGTCCTGATGACATATCCCCTCATGTGCTTAAAAAATGCGCAAACACAATATCAGTGGCACTAAGTATCATATTTAAGGAGTCACTGGAGTCGGGGGAGATTCCAAGATGCTGGAAACAAGCAAATGTGATACCTATCTTCAAAAAGGGAAGGAGGGATACGGCTCTGAACTATAGACCAGTTTCCTTGACCAGCATAGTTTGCAAAGTTATGGAGAAACTACTAAGGAAACATATCTCACTTCACTTGGAATCCTTCAACTTTTTGTCAGTGAGGCAACATGGCTTCAGAGAAGGTAGATCAACAGTAACAAACTTATTAGAATTTTATGATGAGGTAAGCCAAATCTTACAGGAAAGAGAGGGCTGGGCAGATTGCATATTCCTAGACTTCCAGAAAGCGTTCCACATGGGAGACTTATTAGGAAGCTGCAATCAATGGCTAGAATAGGTGGAAATGTTTTGGAATGGATAAAAACTTACTTAGAGGGAAGGGAACAGAGGGTTAGAGTAAGACACTCAGTGTCTGAATGGAGAAGAGTTAGTAGTGGAGTTCCACAGGGTTCAGTTTTAGGGCCACTTTTGTTCCTTGTATATGTAAATGACCTACCAGAGTCTGTAAATTCATTCATGAATATGCTTGCAGATGATGCAAAGATTGTGAAGAAAGTAAACAACGAGAACAATGGTAGAAAACTTCAGGAGGATCTAAATAATCTGCATGAGTGGTCAGAAAAGTGGCTAATGAAATTCAATACCTCAAAATGTAAGGTAATGAGAATGGGTACAAGTGCAAGAAGGCCCAAGCTTGACTACTCGGTGGCTGGAGTACAACTTCAAGAGACAGAAAATGAGAGAGATCTAGGAGTAAACATACTGGCAGATATGTCTCCAGAAATACATATAAATGGCATAGTAAGGGCAGCATATGCATTCTTATCAAATGTAAGGGTAGCCTTCAGGCACATGGACAAGGAAATGTTCAGAAATATTTATGTAACCTATGTGAGGCCAAAACTCGAATATGCAGCCCCCTTTTGGATTCCGCACTTGAAAAAGCACATAGCTAAGCTTGAATAAGTTCAAAGACATGCCACGAAACTGGTGCCAGAAATACGCAATCTCAGTTATGATGAGAGGCTGAGGGAATTAGACTTACCATCACTCGAAGCTAGAAGAGTGAGGGGGGATATGGTGACAGTCTTTAAATTCCTTCATGGTTATGATAGAGTGGATAGGGATCGATATTTTGATATGGCTGGCTCTAGAACTAGAGGTCATAGTTTGAAACTTCGTAAGAAAACTTCTTTGCAGGATGTAAGGAAATACTTTTTCAGTGTAAGAGTAGTTGATAATTGGAATTGGCTAAGCGAGGAGGTAGTTAATGCTATCTCAATCCATAGTTGTAAGGACAGGTATGATAAGTATCACTAAGTCTAAAATGGAAGCGATCAGGAGACGGGGAGATACGAGCTTTGGGCTCTTTCCCGTAAACACAATTAGGTAATCACAATTAGGTAATCACACACACACACACACACACACACACACACACACACACACACACACATATATATATATATATAGTAAGGAAGCCCATCTGTGAAACAAAACTTATAAAACAATGCTATATTTCGGATCCTGACTGGATCCCTTCACAAGCACAACTTGTGAGGGGATCCAGTTAGGATCCGAAATATAGCATTGTTTTATAAGTTTTGTTTCACTGATGGGCTTCCTTACTATTTAGTGCTGTATGCTAACAGTTTGTGTGTGTGTACACACACACACACACACACACACACACACACACACACACACACATAAGCGCTGATGGATTTAGATGTTCATAAAGCTACAGGTCCTGATGACATATCCCCTCATGTGCTTAAAAAATGCGCAAACACAATATCAGTGGCACTAAGTATCATATTTAAGGAGTCATTGGAGTCGGGGGAGATTCCAAGATGCTGGAAACAAGCAAATGTGATACCTATCTTCAAAAAGGGAAGGAGGGATACGGCTCTGAACTATAGACCAGTTTCCTTGACCAGCATAGTTTGCAAAGTTATGGAGAAACTACTAAGGAAACATATCTCTCTTCACTTGGAATCCTTCAACTTTTTGTCAGTGAGGCAACATGGCTTCAGAGAAGGAAGATCAACAGTAACAAACTTATTAGAATTTTATGATGAGGTAAGCCAAATCTTACAGGAAAGAGAGGGCTGGGCAGATTGCATATTCCTAGACTTCCAGAAAGCGTTTGACACTGTTCCACATGGGAGACTTATTAGGAAGCTGCAATCAATGGCTAGAATAGGTGGAAATGTCTTGGAATGGATAAAAACTTACTTAGAAGGAAGGGAACAGAGGGTTAGAGTAAGACACTCAGTGTCTGAATGGAGAAGAGTTAGTAGTGGAGTTCCACAGGGTTCAGTTTTAGGGCCACTTTTGTTCCTTGTATATGTAAATGACCTACCAGAGTCTGTAAATTCATTCATGAATATGTTTGCAGATGATGCAAAGATTGTGAAGAAAGTAAAAAACGAGAACAATGGTAGAGAACTTCAGGAGGATCTAAATAATCTGCATGAGTGGTCAGAAAAGTGGCTAATGAAATTCAATACCTCAAAATGTAAGGTAATGAGAATGGGTACAAGTGCAAGAAGGCCCAAGCTTGACTACTCGGTGGCTGGAGTACAACTTCAGGAGACAGAAAATGAGAGAGATCTAGGAGTAAACATATTGGCAGATTTGTCTCCAGAAATACATATAAATGGCGTAGTAAGGGCAGCATATGCATTCTTATCAAATGTAAGGGTAGCCTTCAGGCACATGGACAAGGAAATGTTCAGAAATATTTATGTAACCTATGTGAGGCCAAAACTCGAATATGCAGCCCCCTTTTGGAATCCGCACTTGAAAAAGCACATAGTTAAGCTTGAAAAAGTTCAAAGACATGCCACAAAACTAGTGCCAGAAATACGCAATCTCGGTTATGATGAGAGGCTGAGGGAATTAGACTTGCCATCACTCGAAGCTAGAAGAGTAAGGGGGGATATGGTGACAGTCTTTAAATTCCTTCATGGTTATGATAGAGTGGATAGGGATCGATATTTCGATATGGCTGGCTCTAGAACTAGAGGTCATAGTTTGAAGCTTCGGAAGAAAACTTGTTTGCAGGATGTAAGGAAATACTTTTTCAGTGTAAGAGTAGTTGATAATTGGAATTCGCTAAGCGAGGAGGTAGTTAATGCTACCTCAATCCATAGTTTTAAGGACAGGTATGATAAGTATCACTAAGTCTAAAAATGGAACCGATCAGGAGACGGGAAGATACGAGCTTTGGGCTCTTTCCCGTAAACACAATTAGGTAATCACAATTAGGTAATCACACAGACACAGACACACACACAGACACAGACACACACACACACACACACACACACACACACACACACACACACACACACACACACACACACGAGAGGGACATCACCAGGAAGGCTAAAGAAAATCCCAAGCTTTTCGACAGCTTTATCAGAGGAAAACTGAAGGTAAAAGAACAGGTTTTAAGGCTAAAGAGAGCGGATGGAAGCATCACTGAGACGGACGAAGAGATCTGCAAAGAATTGAACAAGGAGTTTCAGTCAGTATTTACAGTAGAAAATACCCCACCCCCTCAGATTGCAGTGATAGAAGCTCAAGGGCCGGTATTAGAGAACATCAACCTTACAGCCACAGAGGTATGCAAAGCGCTGATGGACTTAGATGTTCATAAAGCTACAGGTCCTGATGACATATCCCCTCATGTGCTTAAAAAATGCGCAAACACAATATCAGTGGCACTAAGTATCATATTTAAGGAGTCACTGGAGTCGGGAGAGATTCCAAGATGCTGGAAACAAGCAAATGTGATACCTATCTTCAAAAAGGGAAGGAGGGATACGGCTCTGAACTATAGACCAGTTTCCTTGACCAGCATAGTTTGCAAGCTTATGGAGAAACTACTAAGGAAACATATCTCTCTTCACTTGGAATCCTTCAACTTTTTGTCAGTGAGGCAACATGGCTTCAGAGAAGGTAGATCAACAGTAACAAACTTATTAGAATTTTATGATGAGGTAAGCCAAATCTTACAGGAAAGAGAGGGCTGGGCAGATTGCATATTCCTAGACTTCCAGAAAGCGTTCCACATGGGAGACTTATTAGGAAGCTGCAATCAATGGCTAGAATAGGTGGAAATGTCTTGGAATGGATAAAAACTTACTTAGAAGGAAGGGAACAGAGGGTTAGAGTAAGACACTCAGTGTCTGAATGGAGAAGAGTTAGTAGTGGAGTTCCACAGGGTTCAGTTTTAGGGCCACTTTTGTTCCTTGTATATGTAAATGACCTACCAGAGTCTGTAAATTCATTCATGAATATGTTTGCAGATGATGCAAAGATTGTGAAGAAAGTAAAAAACGAGAACAATGGTAGAGAACTTCAGGAGGATCTAAATAATCTGCATGAGTGGTCAGAAAAGTGGCTAATGAAATTCAATACTTCAAAATGTAAGGTAATGAGAATGGGTACAAGTGCAAGAAGGCCCAAGCTTGACTACTCGGTGGCTGGAGTACAACTTCAAGAGACAGAAAATGAGAGAGATCTAGGAGTAAACATACTTGCAGATTTGTCTCCAGAAATACATATAAATGGCGTAGTAAGGGCAGCATATGCATTCTTATCAAATGTAAGGGTAGCCTTCAGGCACATGGACAAGGAAATGTTCAGAAATATTTATGTAACCTATGTGAGGCCAAAACTCGAATATGCAGCCCCCTTTTGGAATCCGCACTTGAAAAAGCACATAGCTAAGCTTGAAAAAGTTCAAAGACATGCCACGAAACTGGTGCCAGAAATACGCAATCTCGGTTATGATGAGAGGCTGAGGGAATTAGACTTGCCATCACTCGAAGCTAGAAGAGTAAGGGGGGATATGGTGACAGTCTTTAAATTCCTTCATGGGTATGATAGAGTGGATAGGGATCGATATTTCGATATGGCTGGCTCTAGAACTAGAGGTCATAGTTTGAAGCTTCGTAAGAAAACTTGTTTGCAGGATGTAAGGAAATACTTTTTCAGTGTAAGAGTAGTTGATAATTGGAATTCGCTAAGCGAGGAGGTAGTTAATGCTATCTCAATCCATAGTTTTAAGGACAGGTATGATAAGTATCACTAAGTCTAAAAATGGAACCGATCAGGAGACGGGAAGATACGAGCTTTGGGCTCTTTCCCGTAAACACAATTAGGTAATCACAATTAGGTAATCACACACACACACACACACACACACACACCCACACACACACACACACACACACACACACTCTCTTTCTCGTCTTCTTTCTATATTCTGTGAGAGGGAGAACATAAAAATGAAGCCATCTCTGTCCCAAACCTCTCCCACCCATGGGTCGGGAGAAGGGGTAGTCATCAGGGGACTCAAACAGAGAATCAAGAAGTTAGAGGAAATGGTTATAAGCCTTGATGATAAAATTCGGAATATGGATGGAGAAATGAAAGAGAATGAAACACTCAGAGAACAAATAAGATCTTTGGAGGAAGCAAATAAAGCACAAGGGCAGGAGAGAAAGGAACTAGAAAAAAGAATAAAGAAGCTGGAAGGGGAAAAGAGTCAACTAGAATCTAGAATTTCTAAACAAGAAGATAAAAACCAACAGCTGAATGACAACCTAAAGGAATTAGATGTTAGTTCACTGCTCTCTTCTGAGAGAGACGAGATTGCTGCTTGGAATGTTCAGATTAAGGAAAACATTGAACAGTTCAGAAAAGAGTTCCAGGAGCTGAATATGGAAAATGATGCCATGAAAACGTCCTTTGCTGATGCACTAAGGGGGAATGTGGCAGTAAAAGAGGCTGTAAAGGTGGTGGCACTGGAAAACATACAAACAGTTGACTATAAAGAGACAGTAATCGAAAAAATGAAAGACGTTGTGATGGAAAGGGCAAACCCACTCATCAGACAGGCACTTGATAAGGAGAAGACAGTGGTAATCTCAGGCATAAGTGAATCCCAGGAGCCAACATGGCAGGGGAGACTTGAAGAAAATAAAGCTAACGTTGTAGACCTGATAAGAAAGCTTGGAGTAGTATGTGGTCCTGAGGATATTGTAAACATACACCAACTAGGTAAATATTCGAGGGAAGGAAAGCCGAGACCAACAAAAGTAACCTTTGAGAGAGGGGAGACATGTAGGGAAATATTGTTGAGAAAAAAAAGTCTAAAAGACCTTCAAGAATGCAAAGAAGTGTTCATTAGACGATACAGAACACAGGAAGAGATGGGAAAGATCAAAAACTTGTTGCAAGAGGCAAGAAGGTTAAATGATGAAAGAAATGAAGAAGAGAAGAAAAATTTTTGTTACAGAATACTTCCAGACAAAGGGGAGATAAAGAAGATAATGACAGAAGATCAGGGGATGGGGCCTCATTAAGATTGTTATACACAAATGCTGATGGATTAGCTGGTAAGGCAGTAGAATTAAAAGATAGGATTCACAACAGTAAGGCAGATATAGTAGCAATTACAGAGACTAAGTTGAGTGAGGACATAAACAGTGTCACAGTTTTTCCTAAGGGCTTCAGAATACTAAGGGTCGAAAGATCTGAGAGGACTGGTGGAGGGATAGCACTGCTCATAAGTGAGAGGATTCAAGTTGAAGAAATAAACTTGGCTATAGAAAGTGAGTTCAGGGAATTTCTTGTTGCTCGCATAGATACTGGGTCAGAGAGCATTATAATAACTGTTGTATACAACCCACCAAGGAACCAAAATAGGCTTGAAATTAATGAGGAAAGTCATATAGGTACGATTGAAGTCATAAACTCAGTTGTTAACATGGCACGGGAAAAAAAATGTAGGATTTTGATTATGGGAGACTTTAATCATAAAGAGATAGATTGGATAAATCTTGACCCACACAGTGGTGAGGACTCATTTGGGGCAAGATTCCTAGATTGCGTACAAGGGAATTTCCTACACCAACATGTAATGGAACCAACAAGAGCCAGGGGTGGGGATGAGCCATCACTACTTGATCTAGTGTTCACAGATAATGTGTTGGATATTGAAAATATTGAGTATGAACCACCAATTGGAAAGAGTGACCACTGTGTGTTGTTGATGGAGTATATCATTGAAGACATTCTTCCTGAGAGTAGAGGCACTGAGGACATGAGGAGGAACTATCCGAAAGGAGATTACATCAAAATGAATGAGCTTTTTGCAGTTATTGACTGGAGAACCTTATTTTACAACAAATCTGTACAAGAAATGTATGACATCTTTTGTGAGAAATATGGGAAGATAGTAGATTGCTGCATACCTGTCACCAAAGTAGGTGTAATTCATGCCAGAGAGAAATGGTTCGATAATGGGTGTAAAAGAGCTAAGGAGTGGAGAGACAAATGCTGGAAAAGGTATAGGAGGAGGAAAAACATAAATGCCTGGCAAACCTACAAAAGAGCAAGAAATGACTACCTAAGTAAAAGGAGAGAGGCAGAGAGAGATTATGAGAGGGACATCACCAGGAAGGCTAAAGAAAATCCCAAGCTTTTCCACAGCTTTATCAGAGGAAAACTGAAGGTAAAAGAACAGGTTTAAGGCTAAAGAGAGCGGATGGAAGCATCACTGAGACGGACGAAGAGATCTGCAAAGAATTGAACAAGGAGTTTCAGTCAGTATTTACAGTAGAAAATACCCCACCCCCTCAGATTGCAGTGATAGAAGCTCAAGGGCCGGTATTAGAGAACATCAACCTTACAGCCACAGAGGTATGCAAAGCGCTGATGGATTTAGATGTTCATAAAGCTACAGGTCCTGATGACATATCCCCTCATGTGCTTAAAAAATGCGCAAACACAATATCAGTGGCACTAAGTATCATATTTAAGGAGTCACTGGAGTCGGGGGAGATTCCAAGATGCTGGAAACAAGCAAATGTGATACCTATCTTCAAAAAGGGAAGGAGGGATACGGCTCTGAACTATAGACCAGTTTCCTTGACCAGCATAGTTTGCAAACTTATGGAGAAACTACTAAGGAAACATATCTCTCTTCACTTGGAATCCTTCAACTTTTTGTCAGTGAGGCAACATGGCTTCAGAGAAGGAAGATCAACAGTAACAAACTTATTAGAATTTTATGATGAGGTAAGCCAAATCTTACAGGAAAGAGAGGGCTGGGCAGGTTGCATATTCCTAGACTTCCAGAAAGCGTTTGACACTGTTCCACATGGGAGACTTATTAGGAAGCTGCAATCAATGGCTAGAATAGGTGGAAATGTCTT
>JAXCGZ010013532.1:37500-55000 GCA_037179515.1 Halocaridina rubra | reverse complement strand
CTTCTGTCCTATCTTACTCATGTATGGTCATCTTCTCTGAGGAACTATGGGGAATCCTTTGTCGTCGCCCTTGATATCTCTAAGGCTTTTGGCAGAGTCTGGCACAAGGCTCTGTTGGCCAAACTCCCTGCCTATGGCTTTATCCCTTCTTTCTGTTCTATGATTTCCAGTTTTCTTACTGACCGTTTTATATCTGTAGTTGTTGATGGCGCAACATCTAGCCCTTTCTCTGTTACTAGTTGTATTCCACAGGGCTCTGTTCATTCACCAACTCTGTTCCTTCTCTTCATCAATGATCTTCTACAATCCTCATCTTCCTCTCTTCTTCATGCCTTTGCTGATGATTCTACCCTTCATTTTTCCTCTGCCTTTTTTTCACAACCTTCATCTGCTACTTGTAATCATTCTCTTATCACTCTTTCTTTTACTCTTAACTCCGATATGCAGAGAGTATCTGAGTGGGGTACTAAAAATTTAGTTAAATTCAATGCCTCCAAGACAGTTTCTGGCTATATCTTTATCTTCTTCTCCTCTTGATAACTCTATTGTCTTCGAAACTAATGAAATTTATCCTCTTAACTCTATCAACATATTAGAAATCCATATAGCCTCTAAATTGTCTTGGAGGAATCACATAATTCAAATTTCTAAATCTTCATCCAAAAGATTGGGGGTTTTGTTTCGTTTTCGTCATTACTTTTCCTCTTTGCAGTTACTTAAAATTTACAAAGCTCTTATCTGTCCTTGCTTAGAATACTGCTCACACATCTGGAGTGCTTCTTCTTATACTTATCTTCTTGACAGGGTTGAATCTAAGGCAGTCAGACGCATTAATGATCCTTCTCATACTTCTAAACTGGATTCTCTCTCTCTTCACCGTAAGGTATCTTCTCTTTAGCCTTTCTATCGCTACTACTTCCATCGGTGCTCTGATGAGTTGGCGAGTTGCATCTCTCCCCCACTGCCGAGGCCGCGTAACACTCGCCAAGCAGCCTCATCTCACAGGTACTGTGTGGAGATTTGTAGCTCGCGGAGTGGTCAGTGCAGCAACTGCTTCTTCCCATCTACCTCCAGACTCTGGAACTCTCTTCCTCCTTCTGTCTTTCCTAATTCTTATGACCTTTCACCCTTCAAAAAGCAGATCTATCGTCATCTCAGAGCCTAGTCCTCCATATCTCTGGGGCCTCTGTACTTTGACTGCTTTTTCTGTCTGTCGTTTTCCTTTGTGTGACATTGCGTCATATCTGCCTTGTCCTTAACCTTTTTCTTTTCCTTCGTCTTGGTATTCTCTCGTGTCAGGGCCTTTATTGATGAAGGCAGTTTCTGCCTGTCCCGGTGTCACACTCATAAAAAAAAAATATGAATGTATTTTTAGATATATAAGTTTTTCGAAGAAGTGCTGGGAGGTCACGAAATATTATTCATGAGAGAGAGAGAGAGAGAGAGAGAGAGAGAGAGAGAGAGAGAGAGAGAGAGAGAGAGAGAGAGAGAGAGAGAGAGAGAGAGAGAGAGAGAGAGAGAGAGAGTTATTCTATGAGACATAAAGTATTTATATGGCCAAGGTTTTAGTGTCGGAATTGCTCTAAGCCTTAGGTACTCTGACAGAATACATATAGATGGAAATTGGAATTGAGGAGAATGGAATGGGGTTAAAAGGAAGTGTAAGAAAATTAACAGGAAAAGAGAAAAGAAGTGATGAAAGGAAAAGATCAAGGATGTAAAAATTATACTGTCGTATGACTTCCGCCATGCTGAAGCCAGAATCTGAAACTTGTAACAGATCTTGAGCGGAAACGGTTGGTCGAGGGCACGGATATTTTATTACAATGTTTGTAGAAAGTGCCAAGGAAATATATGACCGGAACCGTGAGACTTAGGACCTGGCATCGAGAAGGGCAAGAAAGGCCAGGAAGTTAGCCATTTCCTAAACCGCAAGAAATATAAGCAAGTGTTTCGTACGCAGGTACATACCCTGCAGAGATGCCCAATAACTCCTCCCCGGAAGTAGGAGGGATTCCACTTTGAACCTGGCGTTGATTAGCTAGGACTAGATCTGACTGATTTCATTGGAGAATTGGATGTTAAGCCACGCCCTGCCCCTGGGGGTATTTAAAGAGCCACCCAGGGCAGGGACAGTTAGTTAGAACCTTGCCAGGGGCACGAATAGATCATAGATTGTGATAGTCATAGGGTGGGGGCATTGGGGCATTGAGGCGTCGGATGTGTTGTACTCTAGAATAAATATAAGTAAAGGAACTACTGCTTGTCCATTCTTACCTTGTACCCATCAGGTACTAATATTTAGAACCTAATAAACCACGCTACCATAATAATTAAAGTTTATATACGTAGGAGGAAAAGCCCTACGTCAGTGGTGTCATTAGATGGGATAAACAAAACCAATACGTCAGTGGTGACGCTCGGTGAGATAATAATAAAAGCAATACGACAATACGTAGAGAGCTCAAATTAGAAAGGAGGGATAATATATAAGCATAAATGAAAAGAATAAATAAACAGAATAAGCTAAGAAAGAGAGGAGACAAGAAAAAAAAATGACAAGTGCGATGAAAGACGAAAGGGAAGAATAAAGGAGGGGGAAAAAGAAATATAGAAAAAGGAAAACATGGTGGAAAAATAAGGCTAGAAAATTGGCGAAAGAAGCTGAAAGTAGGGTAATATGAACAAAGAAAGAAGAAGAAAGAAAAATGAAGAATTGAAAAATGACAAGGAATTAGAAGGAATAAATAACGAAGATTAAAAAGTATGAAGAAAAGAATGAATTGGAGGTAAAAAAATGGAAAATTATAAGAGAGAGGAAACCCAGGAAAAAACTGGAGAAATGGAGAAATACTTTAAAAAAGGTAGATATAAAATGAACAAATAAATTAACACAATAGATAATTCGAAGACAGGTTAGTGAGACGAAGAAGAAAGTTAGAAAATAAAATAAAAGAATAAAGAGCCCGGCCAAGAAAGATGACCACAAATGGAAACATCAAGAGAAGAGCAAGTGGAAAGGAGGCTCTCTAAAGCAAATGGGAAGAAAATAAAAAACTGGACTTAAAAATGGTAAATATGTATATGTAAGGAAGACATGAAGAAAGGAAAGAAAAACAAGAAAGTCTGAAAGAGGGACAAGAAAAAAAACACTGAAGACAAAAAAAATAATAGAAGGAAACATTAAAAGGAAGAAAGGAAGAAGGAGACAAAACAGGGAAGGAAAAGAAAGTGGAAAAACAGCAGGAAGGTAAAATGAGAAAAAAAATGAAGGAAGAAAACAAAAGAAAGCCAAGAAAACGGGGTGTGTGAAGATAATAAAAAAGAAAAATGACAAAAAAAAAGGGGAAGAACTTGAATGGTAGGAAGTCAAAACTGAAGAAAATACCAAAGAGAAAGAAAATAAATAAAAAGGATATATTAAGAGGAACACAAAATAAGAAAAGAAGAAAAAAGATAGAAAAAGACAAAAAGAAGAAAAGAAAAGGAAGAAATAAAAAAATGGAGGAACTGAAAAGAGATTAAGAAATGGAAAATATAGGAGGAAAACAAGAGAAAATAGAAAGGACGCATGGGAAAGAAGACAAAAATAGGAAGGAAAGGAAAAGAAGACAAAAGAAGGAAGAAAAAGAAGACAAAAAAAGGAAAAAAAGGAAGACAAAAGAAGGAAGAAAAGGTAGCCAAAAGAGGGAAGAAAATGAAGACAATATCTGGAGAAAGGAAAATAAAAGAAAGAAGAGACAGATGGAGAAAAGATAACATAAGGATGAAAAGGAAGAGGAATGATGGAGAGGAAGGGCAAATGGAGGGAGAGAAAGATGATGAAAGGAAATAATGAAAGCAAAAAGGGAAGGGAAGGAATACAAGGGAAGGAGGAAGGGAAGGAAGGAAGGAAGGACGACTAAAGAAGGAAGGGAACATAGGAAGGAAAAAACAAAGCACAAAAGAAAGAAGGAAAAACTAAGGACAAAGTGAGCAATAAAAAGGGAAGAGAAAAGAAAGTCAGGAAAGGAATAAAAAAAGGAAGATGAGAAAGGAAGACCGAAGAGCGAAGAAAAGATACTTATGAAAGATTTAAGAAAGGAAGACAAAGAAGAAAAATAGGACGCAAAGAAGGATATGAAGACGAACGAAGAAGACAAAATAGGAAAGAAAAAGGAAAGACAAAATAGAAAGGAAAAAAAGAAATAAGACAAAAGAATGAGGTACAGAAAGGAAGGCTAAAAAGAGGGTCAGGAAAGAAAGACTTAAGAAAGAAGAAAAAGGAAGAAAGGAAGACAAATGAAGGAAAATAGGAAGATGGAAGAAAAAGTAAAGGCATAAACAAAAGTGGTAAGAATAGAGACAGCCAACTAATTCAGCCTTCCCTCGAGAAGACCCATCAGCATCCTTATCTAAACAAAAGGTTTATTTTGGTTACTCCTTCCATCTACTGGGAAGCTCATGATGACGTCATGAACCCCTCCCCCTCCCACCCAACAGACCTAGTCTAGTCGCCGAAATCGCGTTAGGTACTATCGAGTTAAACTAAAGATAAAACCAAAAGGATTCTATTTACATTCTTCTTCTTTCTCTTTTACCTCTACTTCTTCTCTCTCGATAACCTTTCCTATGTTCATATGGGGTCGCTTTTTGTCACTAGCCTCTTTGGGGCTAGTGGGTAAGTTGGCTCAAAGCTTGTTTTTTTTTTCTCCTCCCTCGGCAGCTATTTACAGACCTATATGAAGTCGCTATTTCTCACTATCCTCTTAAGAGACTTTTTCATCTCTCTAGGCAGCTTTTCTCATATTCATATGGTGTCGCTTTTTCTATCAGTCTCTTGGAGACTAGTGTGTAGATATGGTTCTAAGTTTTTCCCTTTTCCCTCTTGGTAGCTTTTCCCTTATTTCCGCCAGCAATATAGAAACTGTTCCATAGATTTGGCTTTAATATTTCTCTTGTTCAAGTTTTTTATCAGCATCTTTTCACAAGTTCAGTTGGGATCACTTGTTTTCACTAGTCTATTAGAGATTTGTATGTGGGTTTGGCTCAAGGTATTCTTTTAACAATGTTGGCAGCTTCTCCCGTTTTCATATGGGGTCTCATTACCTCACTCCTTTTTGAGAGTAGTGTACAGATTTGGTTTAAAGCCTTCTCTTTATCCTCATTTTCATCAACATTTCCCAGTTTCACAAGGAGTCGCTTTTTATCACTGGATTCTAAAAGACTATTTTTGTAACTACAGTGTAAGCTTAGCTCAAATTATATTTCTCCTTTGTCGGCACCAATTACAAATTTCATATGGGGTCGCTATTTCTAGTTAGCCTCTTAAAAGACTAGTCGGTCACTAGTGTGTAGGCTTAGCCTAAATTCTTTTCTTTTTCTTTCTCGATAGTTTTCGCCATGATCACATGGCATCACTATTTGTCACTAGCTTCTGGACACCTAATATATGGTTGGCTCAAAGCTTTACAGCAGGACACCCTTTTTGAAATCAACCCTCTCCATTGGTTCGGGTTTGTTAGGGGCACCGAATCGAGCTGGGTTGCTCTAACAATTACTGGATTCGAGCTTATTTCATTATGAATTATAAAATGGATACATAACGTATATTTATTCACTGTAATGGTTAATGAAAGTTTAAGCGTTATTTTTCCCCTCTTCCCTGATTTTTTTTTTAAAAATCACAAACGCCCAGTTGTTTGTATCATATATGCCGTATTTTTTACTTTTTTTTATATCGCTAACAAGTCCTAAAATTTACTAAACTACAAGACGAACTGAACTAATATATATATATATATATATATATATATATATATATATATATATATATATATATATATATATATATATATATATATATATATATATATATATTAGCTAAAATATTTCGAAATTCTGCCACTAGGACAGCAACCCAATTCTACTCAATGCGGGTCCTGAGTCCAGACCAAAGAGAGGGTTCGTATTATGGAGGGCATTTGGTTGTAGAAAAATGAGCCAAAGCCACTGGTCATAGCCGAGAGGCTAGTGAGAAACAGCGATCCTACATGGAAATTAGAAATACTATTCACAAAGGATATAAAGAATATTTTCGATGACGTACAGGCGTATACCTGCATTTAATGAAGTGCCTTTTTAACAGCAAAGCTTCTTGAGGGGAATTGCTTCACCCAGGAGGTGGAAGGGAAAGTGAGGGGTATGTCTCTCATTCTGACCCTCGGGTTTACTTTGGTGTTTTGGGGATGGTAATTTTTTTTTTATATAATGTGAGAGGGAAGAGGAGGGAGAGAATACAACTTTAAAGAGCGCACAACGCAAAGGAACAAACTGTAAAAGCTATAAATGCATTTATAGTTCACGATAAGTCAAGCGTTAATAAAAAAAGAGAAAAAGATAAAGAGACGGGGAGTTAAGAGCAACGGCTCTTTCTCGTGAGCACAATTAGATTAAAATAATCACATCCACTCAGCCAAGCATGTGAGGAAAATGTTACGCTTAATAGATTCATGAATTTTATAAAGACTATTTTAAAAATGTGATGATTCAAAACGTAACTGGTTAGGAGTTGGGGAATTATGACCAAAAGGCTCTTTCCATTGAACTCATTTTTGTAAATGCAACTGGGTGAAAACGCGAGCGCGCGCGCGCGTGCACACACACACACACGCGCACACACACACACTTATTAGGAAGCTGCAATCAATGGCTAGAATAGGTGGAAATGTTTTGGAATGGATAAAAACTTACTTAGAAGGAAGGGAACAGAGGGTTAGAGTAAGACACTCAGTGTCTGAATGGAGAAGAGTTAGTAGTGGAGTTCCACAGGGTTGAGTTTTAGGGCCACTTTTGTTCCTTGTATATGTAAATGACCTACCAGAGTCTGTAAATTCATTCATGAATATGTTTGCAGATGATGCAAAGATTGTGAAGAAAGTAAAAAACGAGAACAATGGTAGAGAACTTCAGGAGGATCTAAATAATCTGCATGAGTGGTCAGAAAAGTGGCTAATGAAATTCAATACTTCAAAATGTAAGGTAATGAGAATGGGTACAAGTGCAAGAAGGCCCAAGCTTGACTACTCGGTGGCTGGAGTACAACTTCAAGAGACAGAAAATGAGAGAGATCTAGGAGTAAACATACTGGCAGATTTGTCTCCAGAAATACATATAAATGGCATAGTAAGGGCAGCATATGCATTCTTATCAAATGTAAGGGTAGCCTTCAGGCATATGGACAAGGAAATGTTCAGAAATATTTATGTAACCTATGTGAGGCCAAAACTCGAATGTCGTATGACTTCCGTCATGCTGAAGCCAGTCCGTCATGCTGAAGCCAGAATCTGAAACTTGTAACAGATCTTGAGGGGTAACGGTTGGTCGAGGGCACGGAGATTTTATTACAATGTTTGTAGAAAGTGTCAAGGAAATATATGACCGGAACCGTGAGACTTAGGATCTGGCATCGAGAAGGGCAGGAAAGGCCAGGAAGTTAGCCATTTCCTAAACCGCAGGAAACATAAACTTGTGTTTCGTACGCAGGAACATGCCCAGTAGAGATGCCCAATAACTCCTCCCCGGAAGTAGGCGGGATTCCACTTTGAACCTGGCGGTGATTGGCTGGACTGGATCTCACTTGATTTCATTGGAGAATTAGATGTTAAGCCACACCCTGCCCCTGGGGGTATTTCAAGAGCCACCCAGGGCAGAGACAGTTAGTTAGAACTTTGCCAGGGGCACGAATAGATCATAGATTGTGATAGTCATAGGGTGGGGGCATTGAGGCGTCGAAGTTGTGTTGTACTCTAGAATAAATATAAGCAAAGGATTCACTGCGTGTCCATTCTTACCTTGTACCCGTCTGGTACTAATAATTATAAATATATATACGTAGGAGGAAAAGCCCTACGTCAGTGGTGACGCTCGGTGGGATAATAATAAAAGTCCTACGTCAGTGGTGGTGGCAGTGCGGTACGGATCTTCACGAGAGAAAAAAAAAAAAAAAAAAAAAAACATACGAAGAGACAGGTGAATGCCAGTGCAGACCCGTGCAGAGAAAATAAGAATGGCAAAAGCAGAAATCCAACATCTCCCAATTCAAGAAATGAGTGACGAGGCCAAACACCGGAGAATTCTCGAACTGGAGGAGCAAGTGCGGCGCCTACAAGCACGCGCCGACGCCGCTCCGTCGAGAAGGAACTTGGCCGACGCCGACAGTGAAACCGACGCCTCAAACATCGACGAACAGCCGGCCGCTCCGAACCCCGTGGTGACACAGGGAACGCAGCAGGCCCAGCCCCCAGCCTGTGCCCTGGTTGTAAAGACGCCTCGAGTCAAAAATTCACTTTTATACCTCGACGGCGCAAATGTAAAAGACCGCGAATGTCTGTCCATAATTCCCGCGACCGACTTCCTGAAATACTTGGGTCTGCGGATGAGAAGTGACGAGTGGTCAAATAGAAAATATTATAAAACTTTGAAGGAACTTTTTCTAAGATATTTCTTAGTAAGCCGAAGTGTGACCGGAGCATTGAGTGAAAATGCCCATTACAAGAAGTATAAGTTGCCGGATCCGACCAAGAAGACGGCGATTCGTCGATTTTACTCGAAGAGAAGAAGGAGAACCCTCTCCTTCCTTGCCTTCTGCCATGAAGTTCTTCAGGACCACCTCCTTAAAATAGCTAAGTACTTGTGATCTGTATCCAGTGAGTAATGGGACAATTAGTAAAAGAAATTGAGGTCGGCGGACGCCGCCATTTTATCTTGTAGTTATGCTTTGACTCAGCCAACCCGCTTATAAGGGGTGTGGCGCTTAATAAGTTGATAAAAGTAGAATTTCTGTACCCATTACTAACATGGATAATTTGTACTAATAGCTATAAGCAGTAATAAACTCCATTTTTGTGATAATTTGAGTAATATAAAGAATTTGCGTTGGAAGTGTGTTCCATTTATTTGTATTAATGCCTAGATTGAATTTTAAGAACGCGAATGTATCGATTTTTAATTGACAAATTTAATGCACGTGAAATCACTATTACAGTCTATTAATTTCTAAAGCGTAAGAATTATAGTGAGAAATATACGTGCATCTGCTTTTAAGGTTTTACTTAGAACACGTGTGGTTTTCGAGAAAGGAATGTGGAAGTGACCATTCGATCCCCCAACCTCGTTATTGTAAATCTGTAGTAATTGTACTGAGCTTTGATATTTTAAAGTACGTGTAAAATCATTGTTATATAAATTTCTTAAAGCGTAAGAAATAGAGTGTTAAGATTGCGCCTGTTTTTAAGTTTTTTTTCTTTTTTTTTGTTTTTTTTCTCCGCGGGAGGAATGTTTTAGCGAAAGAAAGACATAAATGACAGATCGTTCTTTTTGTGTTATGATGATGGGAAATTAATCTTACGATACGTGTGTGGCATGTTTTTTTTGAAGAATAAGAAATTTCGTGATATTAGTTAGAGATGAGTTTTTTTAATTTCACGCTATGCAGGTGAAAGTAAGAGTAAATTAGAGTAGTTTGTGCTGTCCTAGAATAGGGAAGGTTTTTCAGTGTCACCCAAACGTAGCTTCAAGGGAGTAGAATGTTTGTTTGTTCGTTAGAATGGGACCTAGGACTGGTGAGGCAGTCTGTGACCGTGCGGCCCGACCGAGATTTCACCTTTACTCTCCTTTATCGGGGTAAGGGATGGGAAATTTTCCATAGACAGAGAGAAAGGGAATGCAAGTTTGAATGTGAGCGCATGTGAGCGAATGAGTATAATGAGTGTAATAGGGGTATAATGGGGGGGGGTTGCTCTAGGGGGTGAAATCGCGGAAAGCACCATTAGGAAGCATGATTGGGGAGTCTGCGAGGATCGTTCCCCTGCTCCGCCAGGTCCTTCTGCATGCCATATCAGAGTGTATTTATGGGAGGTGATGCGCTGTTGCAATATCTAGTGAGGGATATGGATGAGAAGGTAATTCTCCACCTGCCCAGATATGGTTGAAATGCCGAGTTTGTTTTATTTTTGTTTTGTCCCCTACCCCGCCATTGAGATTATTATTCGATTTCCGAGAGATTCCAAGATAGATGTTACGTGATAAAGGACGTGAATCTATGAATGATTCTTTATTTTCTTTGCTAGCTGCAGTATATACATTATTTGTCTGAAGAGATATGTTAGATTGATAAAGTAAAACTTTGCGAGTTTTAGCCATGATAATGTTTTATCAAAATTATTTCGGCTTGGTCATAAAGAAAGAGTGAGAGCTGACACGAAATGACAACAAGAATGTTACACAGCTGTATCCCGTATTTGAGAGAGCAGTTATAAGTCAAATTCGAGATAGTAAAAGAATATATATATTTTATGTTTGAATTGTTTATGTACAACTCCGTACGAGATTTTGAAGTTTAAGCAAAATGCATTCCTTACTGTTGATAATGAAATATACTTTTTGTTTTTATTATTGCATACACAGAGATAGACTTTTTATATTCTTAGATACCCGTTTTTGTTATAGTTCTTTTTGTATTGAAGAAATCTTTAAAATCTTACTTAAAGGATTCTGAAAAGATTATCTAGAGATAACCATGGTTAATCCCTAGCATTTTCATGAATTTTAGATTACAATCGGGCTAATTAAAGATAATTGAGATTATTAGAGATTATTTGCTGAGTTTTAAAGTTAAAATTAATGACACTTAAGTCCTTTTTAAGAAGTTGTTAAGAAAAAGATATTTGTACTTTTGTTGATAGTAGTAGGGATACTGTCACATATGATTTTAGTTTTTTTGCTTTAATTTCATTAGTGTGTGTGCTTCGACTTAACCCTCTGATTTATAGCATGAAAAGAGAGAGATTGTCATTATAGACAAGGATGTGTATGCTGTTACAGTAAAGTCCTTATCAAGATTAAACAGAAAGGAATGGATTTATGCTTCGACAGTTCTGCAGTTGTACACTAAGTTATTTTTGCTTTTGTTTTTGTTAATGAGGGAATGAGAATAGCCGCTGACAATAAACGTAAGACTCTATTGATGGTCATTGCTAACGTTTATTCACGTTCATTTGTTTATTTATTTTTATTATTAGAGATACTCTGCGACAATTTTTTATTTTCAGTACAAGTAAAAGACAGAGGCCCATCTCAGCTGACTTGTGAGTGGAAACCGCAACGTATTTCAAGGTCGCCCAGTCTCTCTCTCTCTCTCTCTCTCTCTCTCTCTCTCTCTCTCTCTCTCTCTCTCTCTCTCTCTCTTTCCTACCTTTCACTCGACGCTGAGCCTGACAGAGGCTCCGTTCAATGCTAAAAGAATGTAGCCGTCTTTGATTTTTTTTGTGTGTTTTTTCCAGCGAAGCTAGGCGATAATTGTGCCTACATTTTATTGCAGTCAATAGATTGTTGCATGCTGTTATTGCATAAATACTGATAAGACATCGGTAGTACCGCCATTTGCATAAATATTTTTGCCACATGTCGCAACTGTTTAGAGGATAGATAGAACTCCCATTGACAAATTGTGGAGCCAGCGAGTTGCCACTTATGCTCTATATATATACATTGATTATGACAGCAGGAATTTAAATATTAAAAGAGACTGTGTTAGAATGAGCATTGCTATGAAGTATAAGTATAGAACTCTGTTCTTACTTCTGAATGCCAGTCTCCATTTTATATATATTGACATTTCTGATTTAGTATATTTATTTTTATTGTTTATTATTCTTATTTTTAGATCATGATTATTAGTAATGTTATTATGTTGACTGATATCGTTGCTATCTCTCAATGGCCTGTTGCTAATTATTATTTTTGAAATGAAATCAGCAGTAACTTGATGATTTGTATCTTTTATCTGAATTCATACTTGATGTTACTGTAGCCACCGCTAATAAGAATGTCTCTTTAGTGGCTTTTCTCAGCATTTAATGATTATTCTTTTTGACATTTATAGTAGAGTAATGCTATGTAGCAGTTGCTAAGTCCTAAGTATCTTGGAATAATAATCTAGTTGTATAGACACATACCTTCCATTACCACCCTATTCCTAGGCAGCCCTGACCTGCAAGTTCTAAAAGTCTTTAGATTTTGTCCGTCAGACAAGTCCCTAGTGCCCATTGAATAGAGATTGCAATCACTTGCAGTTGCAGGGGAGGCAAAGTATAGCCTCGATTACCAACGTATGGCCATTGTTGGTACCCTGAAGTCATAGGGAACCTTTCTTACAACTGTAGTAGTGACAGAGGTTCAAATTTTCATCCCGAGATCTGCTTCGAAGGTACGTGTGAGGGCCGTACAGGAAGAGAATCGCTGTGACGTTGCAGGTCTCCTGCGTGGTGGTCTTAGTCAAGATCGGCCGAGGGCGGGACGAGGAAGCCGGGCTGGAAGGATTAGCGGGATGGGCCCAGTCCTTGTCCTTTTTGTTTTGCCTAACCGAGTAACGGAGATATGGCAACAAACCTGGGCCTGCAGCAAGGACGGCGGGGGAGTGAAAACAAAAGAATCCCCGAGGGAAACCGTGGAATCGCACCTAGCAAGAATTCATGAGCAAGGGACAGAGAAAACGAAAGTCGTCCTGGACAGAGAAAGTAAAAGTCGTCCTAGACAGAGAAAACGAAAGTCGTCCTAGACAGAGAAAACGAAAGTCGTCCTGGACAGAGAAAGTAAAAGTCGTCCTAGACAGAGAAAACGAAAGTCGTCCTAGACAGAGAAAACGAAAGTTGTCCTAGACAGAGAAATTAAAAGTCGTCCTAGACAGAGAAAACGAAAGTCGTCCTAGACAGAGAAAACGAAAGTCGTCCTAGACAGAGAAATTAAAAGTCGTCCTATCCATTGGTCTCTGAATAGTAATATAATATGAAAGTAACACATGTTTTGTTTCAGGAGTAGTTTTTAAGGCTTAATTTTAAGACAAATCAATGCCTCTAATAATGATAGGAATAGAATTTATGAAGGTAAGGTCTCTTATAGAAATTACTGTTGATGTTATGGTCTATATCATTTTAAATGTGTATACATGCCAATACTCTACCTCATTTGTTTGCTAATGTGCTACATAAGTTATGATTTTACCGTAATTAACTCAATTTAGTCTTTTAAAGAAACGAGAGAAGTAGATGAATTAATGTTTTGATTTAAACTGGCTTTTGATCTTAATTAATGTTTGATATTAGTTTCACACTGGAATTATGGTTGTTTAAATATAAGAATATGTTTGTATTACAGATTTCCAACAAGGAAATAGACCCTGCATGCTCTAGTTGTCTGTAAAAGTACTCTATATATGTTATGTTTGTGTAATTTGTATAGGAATTCTTAGAAAATAGCTTAAATAATTCGGCCCCATTTCTATTGTAAACTAATGTTAGCTAGGATATGTCCAAGAGCTCCCGGAAAATTAGCCCATGCTTCGACTGAAATAAGAGATATTTCAGTTTTGGTTGGGAGGGATGTCGTATGACTTCCGTCATGCTGAAGCCAGTCCGTCATGCTGAAGCCAGAATCTGAAACTTGTAACAGATCTTGAGGGGTAACGGTTGGTCGAGGGCACGGAGATTTTATTACAATGTTTGTAGAAAGTGTCAAGGAAATATATGACCGGAACCGTGAGACTTAGGATCTGGCATCGAGAAGGGCAGGAAAGGCCAGGAAGTTAGCCATTTCCTAAACCGCAGGAAACATAAACTTGTGTTTCGTACGCAGGAACATGCCCAGTAGAGATGCCCAATAACTCCTCCCCGGAAGTAGGCGGGATTCCACTTTGAACCTGGCGGTGATTGGCTGGACTGGATCTCACTTGATTTCATTGGAGAATTAGATGTTAAGCCACGCCCTGCCCCTGGGGGTATTTCAAGAGCCACCCAGGGCAGAGACAGTTAGTTAGAACTTTGCCAGGGGCACGAATAGATCATAGATTGTGATAGTCATAGGGTGGGGGCATTGAGGCGTCGAAGTTGTGTTGTACTCTAGAATAAATATAAGCAAAGGATTCACTGCGTGTCCATTCTTACCTTGTACCCGTCTGGTACTAATAATTATAAATATATATACGTAGGAGGAAAAGCCCTACGTCAGTGGTGACGCTAGGTGGGATAATAATAAAAGTCCTACGTCACGAATATGCAGCCCCCTTTTGGAATCCGCACTTGAAAAAGCACATAACTAAGCTTGAAAAAGTTCAAAGACATGCCACGAAACTGGTGCCAGAAATACGCAATCTCAGTTATGATGAGAGGCTGAGGGAATTAGACTTACCATCACTCGAAGCTAGAAGAGTGAGGGGGGATATGGTGACAGTCTTTAAATTCCTTCATGGTTATGATAGAGTGGATAGGGATCGATATTTTGATATGGCTGGCTCTAGAACTAGAGGTCACAGTTTGAAGCTTCGTAAGAAAACTTCTTCGCAGGATGTAAGGAAATACTTTTTCAGTGTAAGAGTAGTTGATAATTGGAATTGGCTAAGCGAGGAGGTAGTTAATGCTATCTCAATCCATAGTTTTAAGGACAGGTATGATAAGTATCACTAAGTATAAAATGGAAGCGATCAGGAGACGGGAAGATACGAGCTTTGGGCTCTTTCCCGTAAACACAATTAGGTAATCACAATTAGGTAATCACACACACACACACACACACACACACACACACACACACACACACACACACACACACTAACGAAAGAAATGTACACTCTGAATCCGTGCATAATGTCATGGAAAGATATGAGAAATGATACATATATATACACATAGCCTCATTCCCTCTTGTAAGGGGGGTGGCCGAGCTAAGAAACACTATTTTACCACGATCCACACATACCTCAAATACTTCTCTTAGTTCCTTGGGGATAAAGGGTTTCCCCCCTTCCACCCTGCTTGGTCACCCACAAGGTGTGCGGGCAAGGATATACTACAATGAGGCCAAACAGCCGCAGCTGGTTACACCACAGCTTCATCACATGGCAACTCCCCACACATTCGTCCATCACAGTTCACACATCTAGCAGGTACCATGAGAAATGGCCATGACAAATGATAATAAGGCATAGAAAAACTGAACAGGAAGCGGAGAGTTGCAAGTGCTGAAGTGTCTCCCTCCTGTTAGTAATATTAGGTAAATACACAATTATATTAGCTGCCAACGGGCATATCTGCCCTTACGTACTTAACTATTTTATAAGAGTGGCCGGGATAAGCCAGAAACTTGCCCTCATCGAGAAAAAAAAATTGAGATGATAAAAGGGAGTAAATTAGGGACAAGGCAGATATAAGAGAATGAAAACCAATAGGAAAATGAATGGCTGAAAGAATAGTCGAAGTAATGAAGACCTAGAAATACGGCAGGATTAAGCCCTGTGATGAAAATAGATCCGATTTTTGAAGGAAAATTGAGATGATAAAAAGGAGTAAATTAAGGACAAGGCAGATATACGAGAATGAAAAACAATAGGAAAATGAATGGCTGAAAGAATAGTCGAAGTAATGAAGACCTAGAAATATGGCAGGATTAAGCCCTGTGATGAAAATAGATCCGATTTTTGAAGGAAAATAGGTCATAAGCATTAGGGAACACAGGAGTAGGAAGAGAGTTTCAGGGTCTGGAGAGGGAATGGAAGAAGCAGTTGCGGTACCAACCAATATGCAAGCTACAAATCTCCACACAGTACCTTTGAGACTAGGCCGATTGGCAAATGTAACAGCCTTGGCAGAGAGAGTAGGATACTACTCACCAAATCTTCAGAGCAGCGATGGAAGTAGGAACGATAAAAAAAAGAGAAATGGGTGATACCTTATGGCGAAGAGAAATAGAATCCAGATTAAAAGTAAGAGAAGAGTCACTGATGAGTATGATTGCCTTAGAGTCAACCCTATCAAGGAGATATGTATAAGAAGCACTGAAGATGCTAGAGCAGTATTCTAGGCAGGAATGGATGAGACATTTATAGATTACACGTAATTAAAAAGAGGAAAAGTAATGACAAAAACAAAACAGTAAACCTAATTTTTTAGTTGCAGATTTAGAAATTTGGATATGTGACTCCTCCACGACAAGTTAGAGGCTATTTACATTCCTACATGTTAACAGAATTGACAGAGCAAATTTCGTTAGTTTTGAAGACATTAAGGCTATCAGAAGGAGAAGATAAAGAGATAGCCAGAAATTGTCTTGGAGCCATTAAATGTAACTAAATTTTGGATGACCCACTCAGATACTCTCTGCAAATCAGAGTTGAAGAAAGAGTGATACGAGACTGATTATGAGTAGGATATGAAGGCTGTGAAGAGAAGGCAGAGGTAAAATGAAAGTTAGAATCATCTGCAGAGGCATGGAGAAGAGAGGAGGATGGGAACTGGGGAAAATCGTTGATGAAG
The DNA here is from genome assembly GCA_037179515.1 of Halocaridina rubra. Lineage (NCBI taxonomy): Eukaryota > Metazoa > Arthropoda > Malacostraca > Decapoda > Atyidae > Halocaridina > Halocaridina rubra. The sequence goes on along the minus strand of JAXCGZ010013532.1, from coordinate 38,657 downwards.
AGAAGAAACAGAGTAGGCGGAAAAATAGAATACTGTGGAACATCATTGGTAACCGGGAATGTAGATGTTGTACTATCAGCAACCACATTACAAACGGTCAGAAAGAAATCTGGAAATCAGAACAGAGGCAAGGGGTTAAGCCATAAGCAGGAAGTTTGGTCAGCAGAGCCTTGAGCCACAGTCTGTTAAATGCTTTAGAGATATCAAAGGCGACAACAAAAGATTCATAACAGTTCTTCAGAGAAGATGACCATACATGAATAAGATAGGAAACAAGATCATAAGTGGATCTTGCCATGTGGAAGCTGTAATGGTGATTGGAAATAAAAACGTTTGATTCAAGATGTATCAAGAAGTGAGAACTGAGCAAAGTTTACAATACTTTAGTGATAAATGAGGTTAGGGAATTGAACTGTAGTTGGAAGGAATAGAATAGTCAACCATCTTGGGACCAGGTTGAACTAGAGCATGCTTCCAAGATGAAGGATAGATATTGGTTGAAAGAATGATGCAAAATAAGAGGGCATGCACAGGAGCCAATTCATTTCCAAACTCCTTAAGAAACTTTGCAGCTTGCCATTGGGTCCGGATGCTTTGTTCATCTTTAAAGAGCAAGTAACCTTATGGACTTTGCTTAAAGAATGAATATGGGAGGGCATAGGAATAGAGATTGGGAAAGTATGAGGGACAGGTGTGATGGAATCTCTTCCAAAAGAGTTGGCAGAAAATTGAGAACCAAAGAGAGTGGTTTTGTCGGTGGGAGAGCAAACTATAGAATTGTCAGGACAAATGAGAGAGGGAAAGCCTGAGTTACAGAAGTTTTTGGAGAGTGTTTTGGCTAAGAACCACAAACATTTTTCAATGGGAGAGGAGTTAAAGCTAACAATTTTCCTTCTTAACAAGGAAGCTTTAGAGCTTCGAATTTGAGCAGGTCTGCTATTAGAAGCCATAATAGAGGAGAGGAGATGAACACTGCTTTTTCTATGGCTATGATCTCAGCAACTGTTAGAGCTACCTGATCAAGGTTGCGAATCCAAAAGCAGTAGTCATCCCAAGGGAAATCAAAGAGAAAGTTATGCAAAGATGGTGATGATATAGATGAAAGGTAGCACAGATGGGAGAGATTGATATCAAAGAATGTTCAGAGTTACCAAGAG
>JAXCGZ010013532.1:25000-32500 GCA_037179515.1 Halocaridina rubra | reverse complement strand
ATTTACTTATACTCGTCTCACAGCTTTGCACATTCTGAACCCATTTACTGGGTTCTGTTATCACTTTTTCTGCCAGAAGCCCCTTTGCTGCATGTCATTGGGTCGACTTCAGAAACGCGTAGAGGGAACACGTTGACGGTATTTTTGTCCCCCTCCTCAGGAGGAGAGTAGGAAACAGAAAATAACAACAACAACGACAATAATAATAATAATAATAATAATAATAATAATAATAATAATAATAATAATAATAATATTATAAATAATAATAATAATAATAATAATAATAATAATAATAATATTATAAATAATAATAATAATAATAATAATAATAATAATAATAATAATAATAATAATAATAATAATAATAATAATAATAATAATAATAATAATAATAATAATAATAATAATAATAATAATAATAATAATAATAATAATAATAATAATAATATAAACAGGTATATGAGAAACTCTAATAAATGTGTACATCAAACATTCTTAAATCTTTAATAAAGTAATCTATTCGAACTCATCCAACGTTTTTCCTATATACAACAGGATATATTCCATATATTAAGTTGTCATTCATCTCTCTCTCTCTCTCTCTCTCTCTCTCTCTCTCTCTCTCTCTCTCTCTCTCTCTCTCTCTCTCTCTCTCTCTCTTTCATGCATCGTTGCCCTATATTAACATATTCAGACCTTGGTCAGTTCTTATGTACATTAACTTTTTCTTCGTTTTGTATTTAGTTACCTAATTTTCCTACACTATTTTGGTTATTAATTGTTCTTATCTTTTTATTCTAGACAGCTAAGGAAGAAAAAGATAAGATAGTGGGATTGGAAAAGGAGGAAGAAACAGATTGGGAGAAGGATGAATAAGAGGAGAGACGAGGAAGAGGAGAAGGAGAAGGATTCAGGAGAGGAAAATGCAGATATGTAAGAGGAGGAAGATGCGGATCATGATGATGAGGAGGAGGAGTATGAATTAGAAAGAAGAGGAGTAAGAAAAGGAAACAGAAGAAAACGAAGAGTAGAGAAGAAAGAAGAACCGAGAGGGGAATGAGGAGAAATAAAAAAAAAGGGGAGTAAAAGGAGAAGGAGAAGATAGGAGGAACAGGAGGAGGAGGAGATAATAGGAGCAATAGGAGGAGGAGGAGGAGGAGGGGAGGAGGAGCAGGTGAGGATAGGCGATGAAGGGTGAAGGGGAAGACGGACTCGATTGGAGATGATCTAGTTTGGTGTCAAGGGCAAAATATCTCTGCATTTATCTATTTTTGCTTCTTTTTCTTTGCTTTCAAGTTTGGGAGAACATATTCAATGAAAGTATCTGAATTCCAGATCAAAACTTAGCACGAGGGTCTGCCCCTCTCTTTCTTTATCTCTTACTTTATTTAATTTTCGTGTTTTTCCCTCCAATTCCCTTATATCCTTAATCCCCCTCCCCCTTTTTCCCCTCCTATCCTATCCCATCCTAAAAAAAAAAAAAAAAAGTTTGGGATACCTCCTGCCCCCCCCCCCCCGACCGCCGTTCTTGTCACCTGACCACAGATGCATATTGTCATTCCTACGAATAAAAAATATCTCTTCTCTATCATTAGCGTGTACCTGCTTGTAGGTCTTTGCAAGTGGGGGAGGGGGTTGATTTGTAGCTACATCTGATTAGCTGGTTTTGATCATGCTTTTGTAATTTATATATATAATTACTAACTTATTTTATCTATAATTATTACTATATATACCAGCCTAAGCTTATGTTTCTATTTTTAACACATAAAAAAAGCACACATATAAACACACTCTCACACATCATACTGACGACCAAGGCAACCTCTGTGTTTTCAAGTTTCTTACTGATTCTTTCCCTGTTTCATGCAAGAATAAATGAAAGAATCAGTGAGAAAGTTATAAACAAAGAGTTTGTCTAAGTCTTCTTGTTTTTCAATAAGCCATGTATCAAAAATATTTTACAAAATTATTCTAGCGCGCGCGCACACACATACACACATACCATATGCATTTATATTTTCCATATGGTAGGTTGGACCAATGGTATCAACCGCTCGTTGCGATACTACAGCTGAAAGTAGTTTAGACTTCAATAGGACAGCTCAGGACAATTCGATGTTAAGTCTTCTTTCAGTTACGGTCTTTTTTCTTTGCCTACATCAACATTTAATATTCACTGATATTACTTACACATTTCTTTATTATCCCTTCACATCTGCCAAGCCACAATACTCTCCATCTCAGTTTCTCTATGTTTTTCTTCGTACCCAGGCCCGATAAGGGGAGCTTTATTTTATTTCTTTTTGGCCTGTTCTGGTGTCACATTCATCATACTTACACACACACACACACATATATATATATATATATATATATATATATATATATATATATATATATATATATATATATATAGTGTAGTCACCGTGGCTCAAGAGGTAGCGTCCGCGACTCTGAGGCGTCTGTGTCGGCAGGTCGAGGGTTCGCGCCCCGTCACGGACTGAGGTTAGTAAGGGCATACACTCAGGGTAACGATTACATTTGCCAAAAACAAGTCCTTCGCAAGAAGGCAACCGTCCTAGCCCTTGGTAGAAAAGGGAGTTCGAGACGTAAAACCAAATAATCATATCCCTTTCATTTCAATTATTGTTGAAGGATATGTTTTTATACTAAGCAGGGACGAATAAGAGCTTTTAGAGTTTAAGTAACTGGAAAAAGGAAAAGTAATAACGAAATCAAAGCAGAACCTCTGAGTTTTTAAATGCAGATTTAAAAATTTGGATTATGGTACGGCTATAAGACAAGATAGAAATTATCTGAATTCGTAATATGTTAATAGAGTTAAGAGAGTAAATAATGTTACTTTCAATGGCAATAGGGCTATCAGGAGAAGAAGATAAACAGATAGCCAAAAACTGTGTCTTGGATGCTAAGATTCTCCGGGGAGAATGTGGTCTCCTTTACTAGCGTAGGGGTGGATATGTTTTGTGGTAGTAATGGTTCTGCTCTTAACCTTGCACGTCCTGATAGATCTACTTATTTCATTCTTCACTTTTCTAACAGTCGTGGTCTGAACTCTAATCTTTCGTTTGTGGAACAACACTTGGGTAATCCCCTCCCAAACCTCCCCCCTCTCTCTGAGACCCAGCTGTATAGCCATGCTTCCACTGACTCTAGCCTCCTGGCTAGTACAGTGGTAATGCGCTGGCCTCGCATTCGCGAGGTCGACAGATCGCGCCTTGTCCAGGCAAGAGAGTTAAAGCTGTTTACTGGGGAGGTTACTGCTGTGGCTGGGCACCACTGTGGCTGGGCACCACTGTGGGGGGTTGGGGTCTGTGCCGGATGGCGACCGCCCTATGGGTCCTCCATGACCCTCTCCACCCATCCGTGGGTGAAGAATCTAGAAACAACACTGACTCATGTCAAATCTCGCACTATAACCTGTATTCTCGTTTTCACTCAAAAGGTGGGGTCTTTGATAATTTCAACACTAACACTCCTATTGCAAGGCTCATGAACCTTGAATCTCCTGATTTTTGTTGTTCTCTGGCTGAAAATCTATCTCTCCACTACCACTATATATCTTTGCTTCTGCTACTGTTCTCCAAACTCCACTGACTCTGTGTCTTTCTTTGAATATCTGTCCTCTTGATATGAATCATTGCTATCTTCTCACACACATGTCGAAATTCTCTATATTGAAGACTTCAATGTACACCACAGTGAGTGGCTTAATTCATATCACACTGATGTGGGAGGAAGTGAGGCCCTTGTGTTCTCTGTTACTCCCAATCTGGAGCAAATGATCAAACATCCTGCTTGTGTTCCCGATCGACACGAACATGCAGCCAACAGTCTTGACCTATTTCTTATTTCTAACCCATTAAGCAACTCTTATCATATGCTTTCCCCTCTTGGTAAATCTGATCACTATGTGATCTCAGTCTCTTCCATTTTCGCCCTCCCTCCACCAGTCCCTCCTACTCAGTGCCGTCTTTGGCACTTTGAGCGTACCCAGCATGAAGATTTACGTAACTTCCTCTTTGACTTCCCATGGGATGACTATTGCTTTCGGTTCTGCAACCCTGATCAGGTAGCCCTAAAAGTTGCCGAGATCATAACCTCAGGAATAGTGTCGTATATCCCCTCCTCATTGTTATTTTTAGTTTATATAAATGATATTTCCAATGCCAGTTATAAATTCAAATATATTCTTTATACAGATGACACCAACCTTCTCTTGCATGATAATAACCTTGACCACCTGCATTCTGTTTTAAATAGTGAAATAGAAAATGGGTCTCTGCTAATGAATTAAAGCTAAATGTTGCCAAAACTGACTATATCTTATTTCAAAATAGATCTGTAGTACACAATATTGGTCAAGTTAATATGAATGGGTATGAAGTTAAAAGAGTTGCTTGTAAGAAATTTTTGGGAGTAATTATTGATGAAAATTTAAGTTGGAAATATCATATTCAATATGTCTGCTCAAAACTGTCCAAGACGTATGGAATTTTGTATACAATTCGCCATAACCTAACAAATGAGGCCTTAAAAAGCATATACTATTTCCAGTGTTATCCTCATATTATATACTGTTTGTCCATCTGGGCTTGTACTTGGCCGTCAATCGTAAGGGATGTATTTGTTACTCAGAAAAACTGATCAGAACTATTACATATAGTGGAAAATATGACTCAACTTCCTCTTTATTCAAGAAGCTAAACTTGCTTAACTTTAATTACTTGGTACAATATTTCTGTCTTATTATTATACATAGAGATGTTAATGATAACTATCATAGCAGAAAATTATTTAGATTTATTCAACACAACCATGGAACCAAAGGTAACAATATAAATTTGATATGTCCACAGCCGAGAACAACCTTGTACAATTTTTTATTCACTGTTTTGGCCCAAAATGTTGGAATGCATTACCAGAAGATTTAAAAACAATAACTGGCATAACTTTATTCAAAAAGAAACTCAAACAGCATTTATTTACTAGGAAAAATCAAGCAGCTGTTGAATAATAATTAATACAGTATTGGTCCATCATTATGTCCAGGTTAAGGTCAGGCTACTGTTTTGTATTATTACAAGTATGAAATTGTTATATTGAAACTTTTATTAACTATTGCCGTCATACTTTAAATTATGTGAAATGTATATTAAACTGCCTGCCAAGGAGCTCTTGCTCAGCAGGCTAGTGCCTCTGAATATAATGCACATATTTATTCCTGTTTATATACTGAATATTTGGCAATAAAATCTATGAACTCTAAATCTAAAAAAATCCTCTATGAAAACTCTATTTCCCCCTAATCCTTGGTTTGACCGTGCCTGTTCCATGGCTATTCAGGCTTGGGATCGGACTCACCAGTCATATGCTACCATTTAGCCACGGAAACTACTTTTTCTATATACTGTAATTTGCTATCAAATATCGACTTTCTAAATTATAGCTAAATGCCTTTCCCAACGTCCCAGCGGCGGGGATCGAACCTGCTTCGTCAGATTCCTAAGTCACGATTTAAATGTCCAACCACTAAGCTACCGCGGTTCCAATCGGCACTAAAAGGGGTCTACACGGTCGAACGGTTCGTCGAACGCGGTTTGACAGACAAGTGTTTGAACGTGTGAGCGGGGTATTTGGTTGTCGAACACGTTCAACAAACGTGTTCGACAACCAAATACCCCGTTCACACGTTCGAACATCACTTCAAACACTTGTCTGTATAAGGAAAATAAGAATATTGTTCCAAACTTTAGAGCAGGAGATTTTGAGGGCTTAAAAAACTAAATTATCTAATGAGGTATGGGAAGGGATTTCTGGGGTACAGATGTGGGTAGTTAATCCAGCAGGTCAGGTCGCAGGTAGCGGATTACCCCGAAATTTGGGTACCACATGCCAAGGATTATCACAAGATAAGATCAATACATTAAATTCTCTCACAGGAAAGAACAGCAGCCCGTCAGTTAATATAAATTTGGATGAGGAATATAACAATTTTGTCATGACTCTTAAGAATAGTCAGAGAGACTATATTCCCATGAAACATTGCAGATCAAGAAAAAATGACCCTAAATGGATGAACAATAGAATAAAGAATCTTATAGGTATTAAAAGAGGAATATACAGGAAACTAAAAAGAGGTGAAGAGCAGGTGTGGCAGCAATATATACAGTTAAACAGGGAAGTTAAAAAGATAGTTAGAGAGTCGAAAAGAAAATACGAAGTTCGAATAGCAGGAGAAGCTAAAGAAAATCCTAAAGGGTTTTATCAACATTATCAAACAAAATTTAAGGAAAAAGTCGGACCAATTGAAGTAGCCAATGGCCATATCACAGATGACGATAAAGTGATGTGTACATGTTTAAATGATTATTTCTTATCTGTATTTACAAATGAAAACTTGGAAAATATTCCGGAAGTAGAATCCATTTACAGAGACAGTCCCGATAATATACTTAGTTCAATAAATATTACGAGAGAGGAGGTAATAAAAGAAATAGATAAATTAAAGGCTCATAAATCTCCGGGACCTGATGGAATATATGCTAGAATATTAAAGGAATGCAAGGAAGAGCTTAGTTGTCCTCTAACTGCATTATTTAAAAATTCAATAAAATTAGGATCGGTACCCATGGAGTGGAAATTGGCAGATGTGGTACCAATATTTAAAAAAGGAGAACGTGTTAAAAAGAATAATTATAGGCCGGTAAGTTTAACGTCAACAGTGGGTAAGATTCTAGAATCCATAATTGCAAATAAAATAAGGGCACATCTAGAATTACACAGACTGATAAAACTTTCACAACACGGGTTTCTTAAGGGTTTTTCGTGCCTTACAAACTTACTGTCTTTTTATTCAGAAGTTTACGAGGCAGTAGATTGTGGCAAAGAATATGATACAATATATCTAGATTTTAGCAAAGCTTTTGATAGAGTTCCTCACAAAAGATTAGTTAAAAGGCTGGAAGCTCATGGTATAGGAGGAGCTGTGCTCAGATGGATCAAACAATGGTTAAAAGACAGAAAACAGAGGGTTTGCATAAATGGAGAGAAATCAGAGTGGGGCTCGGTTACTAGCGGGGTACCACAAGGCTCGGTACTGGGTCCCCTATTATTCATCGTATATCTAAATGATCTGGATTCGGATATCAGTAGTAACCTAAGTAAATTCGCAGACGACACTAAAATAGGTAGAACTATAAATGGAAAAGAAGACATTCATGCTTTACAGGAAGATCTAAATAGATTATCTGAATGGTCGGACAAATGGCAAATGGAATTTAATGTTGAAAAATGTAAAGTAGTTAAAATGGGTACTATAAAAGACAATACTAGTTATAAGCTAAATAACCATGAAATCATGAGTTCTCAGTGTGAAAGGGATTTGGGAGTTCTTGTGAGTAGTAGTCTTAAGCCAAGAGAGCAATGCACAGCAGTCAGAAATAAAGCAAACAGAATTTTAGGATTTATCTC
>JAXCGZ010013532.1:0-20000 GCA_037179515.1 Halocaridina rubra | reverse complement strand
TGTCTAGTATTGGCTCCCCTTATATCCCTGACTGTTTTTAAGTCAAATAGCCAACTAGGATAATGATGAATCAAAATTTTGTATACAGAAACATAAATAGCATAAGCGACCTTGTTTTCTGCCTGCAGCAACCCAAGTTTTTGGAGAGCTTGTGTGATGTGGTCATATTTTCTTATTCCTCCCAGGACGACTTGAGATGCAAATTTAATAAGCATCTGTATTCTGTTTAGCTGAGTCTTAGTGGTAGCTCCCCAAACAGTTGTGGAGTTATTAATGTGACTTAGGGCTAGAGATTCAACAACAGTTATTCGATTGGTAATCTCAAAATTGTCTTTTATATGTGATAAGTACATTAATGTTCCTGTAACCTTTTTGCATACTTTATCTATATTGGAATCAAACAGCATGTAGTTATCAAAGTGAATTACTAGGTTTTTGACTGTTTTGCTAGGTGTAATGATATTGCCACAAAAATTAATTGTTGTGTTTTCTGGAATTTGTGCTATATGGAACTTTGAGCCAATAACATATTTTGTGTGTTACTTTCGTTAATTAAAAGCCCAATTTCTTGGAAATAGGTTTTAATTTTTGACAGAGTGTTTTCTGCTCTTAAGGTTAGCTCTGGGAGATTATTAATATCACCACTAAGGAGTAATTGAGTGTCATCTGCATATTGTACGACTAGACAGTCAGAAATGAAAGATAGATCATTTACGTAAATGGAGAAGAGGATAGGACCAAGTACTGATCCCTGTGGAACACCAAATGATAAATTTTTTGGCAAAGAGATAATGTTGTTAAGATGGATAGACTGTTTGCGATTAGATAGATACTCTCTAGACCAGCTTGGATCAAGATTTAGGTTAGTACATTTACTTATAAGAATTTCATGATTTACAGACTGAGGTTAGTAAGGGCAATACACTCAGGCTAACTATTACATCTGCCAAAACAAGTCCTTCGTAAGAAGGCAACCGTCCTAGCCCTTAGTAGAAAAGGGAGTTCGTGACGTAAAACCGAATCCGAATTACACTGTCAAAGGCTTTTGATACATTTGAGAGAGTTTTTTTTTCTTATCTATATTATTATAGATACTATTCGTAACTTTGAGCAGTGCAGTTTCCATCGAGAGTTTCGGTCTGAAACCATGGTGGTTAATGGTTAATAGCTAATAGTCTCTTTGACTTTAAATATGACATAAGTTGGCATGCAACAATTTTTTCTAATATTTTAGAGGAAAATGGGTAGCAGAGAAATGGGACGATAGTTTGTCACATCTTCTCTGTCCCCCTTTTTAGGCAGAGGTATTACATGTGATATTTTCCATGAATCAGGAAACTTTTTAGTAACAATGGAAGTGTTCATAATAGTTGGAATCAGGGCTGCCAAAATTGGTACGTTCGTACAAATTTGGTACGTTTTGCTTCAAATGTCTTCTAGTTGTACTTTTGGTACGACGACAGCCCCAAGAGTCTAATTTTTGGTACGTTTTAGAAAAAAAGCTACAAATTCTTAAAATTGTGCTTGTAAATCAATAAGTTAGAGCTGTTAGAAGCTTTAGATCCAGTCCATGTCCTCGAAGGTAAATCTAAATCAATAATACCATTGGCAGTTCAGTTTTCCAATCTTGTAAAAGAGGAAGAGTATGAACTTATTAATTCGGAGTGGAGAGAATTGTCTGTTCAAGACGTTTCTTTCAAATCAGAAAAACTCCCTAAAAAATTTTGGTATGCGGTATCTCAAGAAAAGTGTGGCGATCAGTACAGATATCCATTGCTTTCTAAGTTCATGATGGGGCTCTTGTCACTACCGCATTCTTCTGCTGCTGCTGAAAGAATTTTTTTTCTAATCTTAACAAAAACTAAAAACAGGAATTCTTTGCAAACTGCAGCACTAAATGCATTAATGCGATCTAAATCTATGCTGGAGGACATCGATTGCACAAAATGGAACCCTCCACGAGAACTTTGCCGTAACTTGAACGGAAAACATTGGTATTGCATCAATAAGGAAGAAGGAGAAGAGGACGCAGCTTCATTTTAATTTAAAAAGTGAGTAAAATCACTAAATGTAATGTTTTATTATAATTTTCAAATTTTGGTACGTTTTCTTCACCAGTTTTGGTACGTTCAGCATAAATAATTTTGGCAGCCCTGGTTGGAATATGAGATACAATCATGGGTAGAGCATCTTTGATGAATTGAAATGGTATACCATCTGGACCATTAGAGCCAGACTTTCTTAGGCTCTTTATGGTAAGAATTAGAGTAGCACAATCGATAGGATTTATCTTGAAGTACTCTCTTATGTTTACATTGGAAGAATTAACATTTGAGTAATTACTCATATTCACTGAGTTGATGTTTTCTTGTGTTTTCTCATATGTATTTTCCCAACGTTAGCAATATAGTTATTAAAGTTTTCTGCTATGTCTTTCAACTCCCGTAATATTTTCATAACTTTCTGAGGTAGTCTTTCCATTTGGTATCATGCTTCTTATCACTTTCCATGTTGCCGCTGTATCAAGTTTAGTCATTAAATTTTTTATTTGTAAAAGTTTTTTTTAATTATATCTGACACGTTTCTTTTCTGCTTTATAACGTTCACGGAGTCATATCATATCTATTAATTTTTAGCTCTTTTTGTATTTGATTTCTGATTTGCATTGCCTCCTTGATGTCATTAGTTAGCCAGGGGCTGAGGGGCGGGTTATTTTTCTTGTTACAATGGGTGCACAACTATCTAAGTATTTATGGAAAACTTTTGTTAGAATCAAAACCAGCAAATCGACGTTATCTGTGATTATTATACTATTAAGTACATTTGTGTTGTTGATTATTACTTCACAAAAGATATCAGAGGCTTCCTTTTGGGCTTGTTTATGTTTAGCATAGCAATGTTGAGCTCGTGATCTGCAATTGGGCAGGGAACTAACATCCCAATAGGGTATACTTTCCACTTTATTTGTTATTATCAGATCTATTAGAGTCCTAGAATTAGGGGTAATGCGAGTCGGGTTTTGTCACTATTTATGTTAACTTCAGAGAGAGAGAGAGAGAGAGAGAGAGAGAGAGAGAGAGAGAGAGAGAGAGAGAGAGAGAGAGAGAGAGAGAGAGAGAGAGAGAGAGAGAGAGAGAGAGAGAGAGAGAGAGAGAGAGAGAGAGAGAGAGAGAATATTATACATGTGTATATAGTGCTTTGGTAATATTAATAATAATAATAATAATAATAATAATAATAATAATAATAATAATAATAATAATAGTAATAATAATAATAATAATAATAATAATAATAATAATAATAATAATAATAATAATAATAACAACTAATAAAAATTAGACCCTGAAAATAGAGATTAAGGAAGTGAAAACGAGAAAGTCAGGGAACTTGAGCTTTCGAGTATATAATGCCCAAGGTTGTTATTTGCCTGCAGGTATTTCCTCAGCCACGTGGCTTCCAAACGTCCAAGTAAACAAACACTGTTTTTACTAAGGACCTCTTACATGCAAGATGAAAAGAAAGTGACGGAATTAAGAAGAACGAAAATAAAAAAAAATACAATAGAAATGTTTTATACAGAGAGAGAGAGAGAGAGAGAGAGAGAGAGAGAGAGAGAGAGAGAGAGAGAGAGAGAGAGAGAGAGAGAGAGAGAGAGAGAGAGAGAGAGAGAGAGAGAGAGAGAAATCTCTCCATCACGTGTTGAGGGTCACAAGTAGGCCTAACAGGTGTATCGCTTCCTTAACGTGTCATAAACATGATTAAAAAAATGGTAAACGACATTCAGTAAGAATTCTTTTTATTATTATTATTATTATTATTATTATTATTATTATTATTATTATTATTATTATTATTATTATTATGTGCCCTGTGGGGCGGGCAGTGCCCTGTGGGGGCGGGCAGTGCCCGGTGGGGCGGGTAGTGCCCTGTGAGGCGGGCAGTGCCCTGTGGGGCGGGCACAATATCAAAGAATAGCCTCACCGTATTCCCTGCGTGTCGTAAAAGGCGACTAAAAGTGGACGGGGCGGGGGGACTAGGAATCCCCCCCCCTTGTACCAACCTCCCTGTGAGACGTCAAAGAAGAAGGGGAGTAGAGGGGAGAATAACTTCTCCCCAAACTGTTTTTCCTTTTTTGATGTCGGCTACCCCCCAATTAAAGGGGGAAACAGCCAAGGTATATGTATGTATGTATGTATGTATGTATGTATGTATGTATGTATGTATTATTATTATTATTATTATTATTATTATTATTATTATTATTATTACTGGTAGTAAGTAGTAGTAGTAGTAGCCGTAGTATTCATCCTTGTGAAGACACCGTTCCACGATAAACTCTCTATATCTAATGGTGTACTCAGTGGGTCTACTTCTTACTAGGAGATTATCATACAAAGAACACTACTACCCTCTCCTTGTATACCCTTTGTTGCCATGCATACGCCACACAGCAAATGGTGTATTCCCTAATCTTACTATGCTGACAAGGGTTAATTGGGACGTCTCTGCCTGTTCTTATCCCAAAATGCCCCTAACGTGGATAATCCGTAAGTGATACCTTGATAACCCAAAATTGGCACCTACTGAGTAAGTGCCAGGCACTATATATATACCTTCAATATAATGAGTCTTTGTCCATGATATAACGTCAATTCATTTCCCTAGGGAGGGCGTTCTACCACCCCCAAGATTGTCCCATCCCTTCCTCCGTTTATCATGCCTATTTTCCATCCTTTATATCCTCCTCTCCTCCCTTTTATTCTTCCTCTCATTCGTCTTCCTCTCGCCATACAAATGTTGTATCGATTAATTCATCCGGGGTTTAGAGGGTAAATCATGCTGAGAGAGAGAGAGAGAGAGAGAGAGAGAGAGAGAGAGAGAGAGAGAGAGAGAGAGAGAGAGAGAGAGAGAGAGAGAACGATAACAAGAACAATTATCATCATCATCATCATCTAACTTCAATATCCATATTCCCCTTGAAAGGGGAGTGGCTGAGCAAAAGCAAAATACATTGACTGCAGGAAGAAAATACAGAGGAGGGAATTCCCAATCCCGTCGCTTTGCCCCATTTAGACTACTTTTACGACACGCAGGGGAACATGGAAGAAGCATTCTTGCCCCTTCCTCAGGGGGAATCATCATAATAATAATTTATTATTATAATAATAATAATAATAATAATAATAATAATAATAATAATAATAATAATAATAATAATAATAATAATTATTATTATTATTGGTTTGTTGTTGTTGTTGCTGTTGTTCATATTCTTTTTAGCATTATTATTCCTATTATTATCATTATCGTTATTATTATTATTATTATTATTATTATTATTATTATTATTATTATTATTATTATTATCATTATTATTAGTTTATGGTATGTATACTTTATCTACATTATATTGCTTTATATATAAAAATTAAAATAATACTCAGGGAAGGAGATATTATATACAAACACGGCAAGGGGAGAATAGAACACGATAACAAGAAAATTTAACTTCGATCAAAAAATGACGAGGACAACCAGAAGCAGTACAAAGACTATAAATTAGAAGGCTGGTCCTACATGGGTTTCTGGCTATTCATCCTAAAGCCAGGAGTATCATGTCAAATCTATCCTCAAAAAACTACATTGAATATCCATCAATTCTAGTTGAAATAGGTTTACCAAGGAATACGTAAATATAAAGGGACTTTTATCTCATGACTGTCCATTTCATGATTTATAAGTCGTTTCAGTAACACCAAATATACTTACTACGCACAATCTATAATTTCAATTGACGTGGACCCTCAGAAATAATTAAAAATATAAGGGCTTATTAACTGGAGTTGGGTCGGGATATAACACCCTTCTTATGAATTTTAAGTCGCTTCATTTAAATGCAATATACTTATGACGGCGCAATCTAAAATTCTTGTGACCAAGACATAGAGAAATAACAATGAATATAAGGCATTGTTTACCCGGTAGTCACCGTGGCTCAAGCGGTAGCGTCCGCGACTTTGAAGCGTCAGGTCGAGGGTTCGCTCCCCGTTACGGTCTGAGGTTAGGAAAGGCATGCACTCAGGGTAACGATTACATCTGCCATAACAAGACTTTCGTAAGAAGGCAACCGTCCCAGCCCTTGGTAGAAAAGGGAGTCCGTGACGTAAAACCGGAACCAATAAGGCATTGTTAACTCGAGATGTCTCTACACATTTTCATTTTATGGTTCTTAACGTAGACAGCATACTTACCAATCACAAAGTCACTGCAAATGACTATATAAATATCGGGCAATGTTGACTCAAACAGCTCTGTATACCCATTTCATGAATTTTAAGTCGTGTTAATTAACTTTGGATAGATGACTATTCACTATGTAGAATTCTAGTCGATATGATCCTCAGCAATAATTAAATATACCCGAATTTGTTAACTCGAGATGGTGTTGCAAATAATACCCATTCAGGGAATTTGAATCCTCTTCAATGAGACACAGCATACTTACTATACAGAATCTAATATTTCAGATTATGTAGCCCTTTAGCAAACACTAAAACTTCAGTAAACTGCAAACTTTAAAAAAAAGAGCTACACGTGATGCCCATATTATTATTCATTTCAAGCCACTTCAATTAGATGCAATATTCTAACCACGCACATACTAAGCAACAGCTAAGAGTAAAAATAAATGTAAAGATAATCCCACACAGCTTCCCATAGTAAAAGGTAATCACTCATTCGACAGTCAACAAAATATTTCTGCAGCCAATGACTCATTGATTTCTTATATAATTATGATATATCAAACTAATTATACATGACTAGGAGAAGATTCATGAAAAGAGAATCTTTCGGTGTCCATAGTCAAAGTTATTCTCTACTTCGCTGGTTTAAATAACTCCTTTTCAGCCAATCATCGTTTAATTCTAAACCAAAAAAGTTAGTGGTAACAATAGTCCCCCCCCCGTTTTTTTTTCGGTTCGGGGTCATTGCCTTCATAAAGTTCAGCAGAAAAGCTTTCTTCTTAAAAAAACTAAAAAAAAAAAAACTCACCTTTCTCCAGCAGTGACAGATTTGAATTTTCCGCCAAGACCACAACGGTTCTCTTTGCCGGTAGTAGAATCAAACTTGAGCTTGGTGCCCTTGCACTTGTTAACAGAGCTTATAAGATCCTCTATGGATCCAACTTCGTCATAATCTGTATCTCCTTCATTCTCTTCCTTGAATTCATCGTAGCAGAGGATGTAGTACTCATAGGTAGCTGTTGAAGACGATGAAGTTGATGAATAAGAGGAGAGTGAAGACGAGGACGAAGAATTCGATGACAGAGATGAATTTGAAGGAGACGGTGATACAGAAACAGGATCGTCCTCAACAGGGTTAGACGTATTTGCAAGACCTTGACACAACAACAACTTCTCGCGTACTGACCGATTTTTATTTTCTATTGTGGCCATGATAATGTAAGGAAAATGATCAGAGAGACAGACACAGATAATGACTTTTCATATTCGTCAATCAACTGGTTAATAATATTGCAAAGTCATTTCATGGTTGTAAGTACCAATAATTATATTTAACCAATGTCACTACTTGTACCAATAAATATGTTTTCTTTGGTACTACTTGTTTCAAAAATTATTTCTTTTTAGCCCTTATGAGTATTTGTACTCTGTACCAGCTTATGAATCAATTGCTATTTCGGTTTCTTTTGGGTCAACAACATAGGTAACGGCATATACTTTTACATTCTCTCAAACGAATACAGATTTTTTGATATTTAATTTAGAGTTTTTTCTCTATATCAAAAGGGAATTTTCGTATATATTTAACATCACACAGCCGGTTTATCTTACATAAATAGGTATATATTACACGTCCAAATTTATCATCTGAAATTAAATATCTTCCATTAAATACACACTAGTTGATGGATGTGCAATATACT
Source organism: Halocaridina rubra (assembly GCA_037179515.1). NCBI lineage: Eukaryota > Metazoa > Arthropoda > Malacostraca > Decapoda > Atyidae > Halocaridina > Halocaridina rubra. The sequence continues at coordinate 12,049 of JAXCGZ010013532.1, read as the reverse complement.
GCTATAGTTATAAAATCATTTAGAGGAAGTATTGATTGTTTTCTAACAAAGAAACTTTTCCTAATAACTCAGATATATTCTTAAGGGGGGTTTACACGGTCAAACGGTTCGTCGAACGCGGTTCGACAGACAAGTGTTTGAAGTGATGTTCGAACGTGTGAACGGGGTATTTAATTGTCGAACACGTTCCGTGTTCGACAACCAAATACCCCGTTCACACGTTCGAACCACTTCAAACACTTGTCTGTCGAACCGAGTTCGACGAACCGATTGACCGTGTAAACCCCCTTTTACAGTCCAATAAAACGCATACTATAAATTAATGTTTTACGAACGTTAAATATATTTATCCCGAAGCAAACAAAAACATTTTTACTGTTAAAAGGTGTTCCCAAAGGGAAGCCAAAAGGTTTTTCTTCCAGTATGAATGCAATTTTTCCAACCCCTACCCCAAGAAATTCATTTAACAAACATAAATTTTTTACCAGATGAATAAAATATCTCTTTTTCAACATAAGCACACTTATTTGCAACCCCAAAAATATACTCTTACAGTTCATAAAATAATTTAACAGGAAAGCTAAGTCTTTTCACAACATAATACACACATTTTCTTTTACTAAACAATAAATTTTCACAGTTGAAAAAATTCATCAGTGTATAAGTCTTTTGCCAATATACATACACCATTCCAACCCCTAAAATGTACTTTTGATGGTTCAAGAGTTTCCTAGAAAAGTCAAGTCTTTTTCCAGTATCAATAAACATTTTTCTTCTTACAAGAAACATATTCTTCTAGCTATAAAGTATTTACCTAAAAAACAACTTAAATTTTCAGACCCCCATTATATACATACATGCATATATATATATATATATATATATATATATATATATATATATATATATATATATATATATATATATATATGTGTGTGTGTGTGTGTGTGTGTGTGTGTGTGTGTGTGTGTGTGTGTGTGTGTGTGTGTGTGTGTGTGTGTGTGTGTGTGTGTGTGTGTATGTCTGTGTTTATACTCTAACATAAATAAACTTCTCCCTTCCACATAAATATATTCTCTAACACTTATATTACACGTACGAAAAGAATAAAGTCTTTTCCAATATAAATGCACTTCCCCTCTCCCGAATTAGAAGTAAATGTTCACTTTTCTAGATGAGGAACCTCCACATATGCAGTAACTTCTGTGGCAAGACTGAGGGTCACATCCTTCTCTTGGATTCTACATCAGAGAAACCCATTCCCAGTGGACCTCGGGAGCTCTAAACCGGAGTCTCAATGCAGATAATGCCTTGTTAACCATCCCCCCCCCACCTCAACAGTCAGAAGAAGAAGATAAAATGGATAATATGTAAGTAGCTGAACACAATATGAAGTAAGACAAAAAAGGTTAATAATAATAATAATAATAATAATAATAATAATAATAATAATAATATAATAATAATAATAATAATAATAATAATAATAATAATAATAATATGTATCTTTTCACGTTTTCATTGCCTGAGAATGTACTTGCTTCACTTTATTTTGTATTAAATTCCTGAATATTTATCGACTTGTTCACTATTCTTTAACTGTTCAAATTTCAACACCATCACTGACGTACACATAATCATGAGAATTGGTTAGCAACAATAGAAGTAAATTCAAGACCATTTAACCAGAGATAATCAAATTCCAAAATACTAAATATTATAAAGTGACATAAGGAAATATTTTTTTTCCCGCGGGTAGCTGGGTAAATAACTTTTCTTTCCCTTTCTCTTGCTTTATACTTTTTACTTCTTCTCTTTACACACCATAGCTATGGCATCTCGCACAGGCTTGTCTCTCCAACAAAGTTATTCATGTTTGTTTGTTCCTGAAAACTTCTCGACAACAAGAAAAACTCACACAAACTTTTGAAAACTCATTTGTCTTTTCTTTCACCTAGAAAAGAGGGAACTATAGAAGGAATGGAAGGAAAATAAGAGAAGAAAGAGATTAGGATGCTACAATGCAAAGTTAGTTGGGATTGAGAGGATGAGAGATAAGGAGCAAAATTAGAAAAATCTATAAAAATAGGAGTGACGAAAACCACGATATCGAATAGAAAAGAAAAAAAACACCTCATCATACATCAGAGGAAGGGACAAACTATAAAACTAAATATATATATAATAGACAGATGAATAAATGAATAAATTACACCACGCAAAAGTTCGTAAGCACACACACACACAACCACCTCCTTGAACTTCACCATCGATGGTCACTAACACATTATGCAATGCAGTCAATAACAAATACACAACCGATCACCACTGGGTCTGTTGTCTCTCTCTCTCTCTCTGTCTCTCCCAATATCTTTTTCTCTTTGCTACTTTCCCTGGACCCCTCTTCGTGTAGTGCCTCCCCTCACTTTCTCTTATTTTTCTCCACCCCGCTTCTGTTGTCCCCACCCTCTCTCATCCTCATCATCATTCCCAATTTTGCCACCCCCTTCCAGAAGTGACATGATGGTGGGTGATATTTCACCCCCTACCTTCCAACTCACCCATTCTTGATTCTTCCCTAGTTCCATTTAAGTTGTTACCAAACTCTATTTCTCCGGAGGAGGCAAATATGGCATTTACCAATGAGCAGGAAGATTATTTTCACGGGAAAACGCAACATTTGCGAGTGTTACCATAATATATGCATCAATAGTTCAAAATCATAGAAGGAATTCCAATATACACAATAATTCATCATGATTTAATAAGTTGTATAAAAATTATTGTATAAAATATTGCATTACCTCTTATAAAGAGGCTTTAGGAAAAAATCTAACATGTATCGGACTGTGATATATACCACCATGGTACCATTTTTTCCCCCCGATAATTATACAGACGCGTAAACTAAATTTTTCCTTTATATTACATAGTGAATACAACTCAAAGCTTACTCATCTCAACCTATAAGACCATAATCTACCCTCCACCTACGGGGGGGAGGTCCATCCTCCCTGTTCTCAGTTTAGGGGGGACGGTCCATCAGACACTTCAACCACCCTTCAGCCTCCCAGCTCAAGCGACCCACCCATCGTTCCATTGCCACCCTTCCCGATTGAGCCACTGGGGGTTGACCAAGTCCAGAGGGGAGAAAAGGAGGCGGTTCCCTGGAAAAAAGGGATGGATATGGACGGGATGAAATTAAGGGTGGGAAGGATTTCGAGGGTGGAGTACAGAGGGGTTGGAATTACTTGAGGGGTAACTGGAAGAAAAATAAAAAGGAGGAAAGAGAGCGAGGACTGATTAGGAGGGTCTCTCTCTCTCTCTCTCTCTCTCTCCTCTCTCTCTCTCTCTCTCTCTCTCTCTCTCTCTCTCTCTCTATATATATATATATATATATATATATATATATATATATATATATATATATATATATATATATATATATATATATATATATGCGTGTGTGTGTGTGTGTGTGTGTGTGTGTGTGTGTGTGTGTGTGAGAGAGAGAGAGAGAGAGAGAGAGAGAGAGAGAGAGAGAGAGAGAGAGAGAGAGAGAGAGAGAGAGAGAGAGAGATCGTGCACAGATGATCAACCCCAGGGTGCTTTATATGTTTATTCATATTTACAAGGAAATTCACCAAACCTAACCTAACCAAACCTGAGACGCCCTTACAATATATATATATATATATATATATATATATATATATATATATATATATATATATTATATATATATATATATATATATATATATATATATATATATATATATATATATATATCCAAGCATAAAAGAAAAGGGGCATTTTTTAAGCGTGCTCTAAGTTCTTCGTGTTAAAGTGTATTTCTACAGATTTAAGAGACTTAGGCATTCCATCGAGAAACAAGGAACATTTGTATAAGTATCGAAAGGGTTCTGGCGATATAAATGCCGATTTCTTTGCAGCTTTATACCTCTTGTTGTGTAAAATGACAAGAGGTGGAGTTCTAGCAACTTTTGACTTACACGTATACTAAATAATTAATTGCATTTTTGCTGCCAAAAATATTTCTTTTACCTCAAGAATTTGATAATAGAACGAACATCAGGCCAACAAAAACTTGATTCAACTTACTCCTAGACTCACCAAATAACATCAGTAATAATAATAATAATAATAATAATAATAATAATAATAATAATAATAATAATAATAATAATGATAATAATAATAATAATAATAATAATAACAATGGTAATAATAATACTAATACTTATATAATAATAATAATAATAATAATAATAATAATAATAATGATAATAATAATAATAATAATAATAATAATAATAATAATAATAATAATAATAACAATAGTAATAACAATAATAATAATAATAACAACAATGGTAATAATAATGCTCTGACGTATTGCTTTTCTTTGCTACGTTTTAATTACTATGTTATAATTATTAGTACCAGACGGGTACAAGGTAAGAATGGACAAGCAGTGAATCCTTTGCTTATATTTATTCTAGAGTACAACACAACTTCGACGCCTCAATGCCCCACCCTATGACTATCACAATCTATGATCTATTCGTGCCCCTGGCAAAGTTCTAACTAACTGTCTCTGCCCTGGGTGGCTCTTGAAATACCCCCAGGGGCAGGGCGTGGCTTGACATCCATTTCTGCCAATGAAATCAAGTAACATCTAGTCCTGCCAATCAACGCCAGTGTCGTATGACTTCTGTCATGCTGAAGCCAGCCCGCCATGCTGAAGCCAGAATCTGAAACTTGTAACAGCTCTTGAGGGGTAACGGTTAGTCGAGGCCACGGATATTCTATTACATGCCCTCACTTTTATTGAGTTTTTGTGCCGCCCATGTGTTCCCTTGGGACCACCAAGAGTTGTGGCTAGGCACCTGGAACTAACCGCTGGCGCCATGCACCCCCCCCAAGAGGCCTACAGGATAAGGGACCCTCGGTCCTCGAAAACACCACAAGTCGTGAAGAGAAACATGTAAGGCTAGGGTGAAATAGAATACTCTCCCCAATTGTTTTCTGCGGTGCGGCCGGTGTTTGTAGAGGGCGTCAAGGAGATATGTGACCGGACCCCTGAGGCTTGGCATCCGACATGGAGTACCTGAGGAGGGTGGGAAAGGCCGAGAGTTAGCCCTTTCCTAAACCGCACGAAACATCAACTTATGTTTCGTACGCAGGTACACGCCCAGGAGAGCTGCCCAATAACTCCTCCTCGGAAGTAGGCGGGATTCCACTTTGAACCCGGCGCTGATTAGCTGGACTAGATCTGACTGATTTCATTGGAGAATTGGATGTTAAGCCACGCCCTGCCCCTGGGGGTACTTAAAGAGCCACCCAGGGCAGAGACAGTTAGTTAGAACATTGCCAGGGGCACGAATAGATCATAGATTGTGATAGTCATAGGGTGGGGGCATTGGGGCATTGAGGCGTCGGATGTGTTGTACTCTAGAATAAATATAAGTAAAGGATTCACTGCGTGTCCATTCTTACCTTGTAACCACGCTACCTAGTACCCGTCAGGTACTAATAATTAAAGTAAATGTACGTAGGAGGAAAAGCCCTACGGCAGTGGTGTCCTTAGATGGGATAATAAAAACCACTACGTCAGTGGTGACGCTCGGTGAGATAATAATAAAGCCTCCACGTCAGTGGTGGCAGTGCGGTACGATCATCACGCCTGGAATACATACAAAGAGACTCTCATATCAGAAGAAACCAGTGCAAAGAAAAGAAAATAAGAATGGCAAAAGCAGAAATCCAACATCTCCCAATTCAAGAAATGAGTGACGAGGCCAAACACCGGAGAATTCTCGAACTGGAGGAGCACGTGTGGCGCCTACAAACTCCTGCCGACGCCGCTCCGTCGAGAAGGAACTTGGCCGACGCCGACAGTGAAACCGACGCCTCAAACATCGACGAACAGCCGGCCGCTCCGAACCCCGTGGTGACACAGGGAACGCAGCAGGCCCAGCCCCCACCCTGTGCCCTGGTTGTAAAGACGCCTCGAGTTAAAAATTTACTTTTATACCTCGACGGCGCAAATGTAAAAGACCGTGAATGTCCGTCCATAATTCCCGCGACCGACTTCCTGAAATACTTGGGTCTGCGGATGAGAAGTGACGAGTGCTCAAATAGAGAATATTATAAAACTTTGAAGGAACTATTTCTAAGATATTTCTTAGTAAGCCGAAGTGTGACCGGAGCATTGAGTGAAAATGCCGATTACAAGAGGTATAAGTTGCCGGATCCGACCAAGAAGACGGCGATTCGACGATTTTACTCGAAGAGAAGAAGGAAAACCCGCTCCTTCCTTGCCTTCTGCCATGAAGTTTTTCAGGACCACCTCCTTAAAATAGCTAAGTACTTGTGATCTGTATCCAGTGAGTAACGGGACAATTAGTAAAAGAAATTGAGGTCGGCGGACGCCGCCATTTTATCTTGTAGTTATGCTTTGACTCAGCCAACCCGTTTATAAGGGGTGTGGCGCTTAATAAGTTGATAAAAGTAGAATTTCTGTACCCATTACTAACATGGATAATTTGTACTAATAGCTATAAGCAGTAATAAACTCCGTTTTTGTTATAATTTGAGTAATATAAAGAACTTGCGTTGGAAGTGCGTTCCATTTATTTGTATTAATGCCTAGATTGAATTTTAAGAACGCGAATGTATCGATTTTTTAATTGACAAATTTAATGCACGTGAAATCACTATTACAGTCTATTAATTTCTAAAGCGTAAGAATTATAGTGAGAAATATACGTGCATCTGCTTTTAAGAGTTTTACTTAGAACACGTGTGGTTTTCGAGAAAGGAATGTGGAAGTGACCATTCGATCTCCCAACCTCGTTATTATAAATCTGTAGTAATTGTACTGAGCTTTGATATTTTAAAGTACGTGTAAAATCATTTTTATATTAATTTCTTAAAGCGTAAGAAATCGAGTGTTACGATTGCGCCTGTTTTTAAGTTTTTTTTCTTTTTTTGTTTGTTTTTATCCGCGGGAGTAATGTTTTAGCGAAAGAAAGACATAAACGACAGATCGTTCTTTTTGTGTTATGATGATGGGAAATTAATCTTACGATACGTGTGTGGCATGTTCTTTTTGAAGAATAAGAAATTTTCGTGATATTAGTTAGAGATGAGTTTTTTTTAATTTCACGCTATGCAGGTGAAAGTAAGAGTAGATTAGAGTAATTTGTGCTGTCCTAGAATAGGGAAGATTTTTCAGTGTCACCCAAACGTAGCTTCAAGGGAGTAGAATGTTTGTTTGTTCGTTAGAATGGGACCTAGGACTGGTGAGGAAGTCTGTGACCGCACGGCTCAGCCGAGATTTCACCTTTACTCTTCTTCAGAGAGACCGGGAAAGGAAAACCAACATGTTGTAAATAAAGAGGGAATTTTACAGAACGGGGATGACTGTCTTGAAAGTGATGTAGCGAATGTGACAGCGAGTGAGTATGAATGACTGGGGGTATAATGGGAGGGTTGCTCTAGGGGGTGAAATCGCGGAAAGCACCGTTAGGAAGCATGATTGGGGAGTCTGCGAGGATCGTTCCCCTGCTCCGCCAGGTCCTTCTGCATGCCATATCAGAGTGTATTTATGGGAGGTGATGCGCTGTTGCAATATCTAGTGAGGGATATGGATGAGAAGGTAATTCTCCACCTGCCCAGATATGGTTGAAATGCCGAGTTTGTTTTATTTTTGTTTTGTCCCCTACTCCGCCATTGAGATTATTATTCGATTTCCGAGAGATTCCAAGATAGATGTTACGTGATAAAGGACGTGAATCTATGAATGATTCTTTATTTTCTTTGCTAGCTGCAGTATATACATTATTTGTCTGAAGAGATATGTTAGATTGATAAAGTAAAACTTTGCGAGTTTTAGCCGTGATAATGTTTTATCAAAATTATTTCCGCTTGGTCATAAAGAAAGAGTGAGAGCTGACACGAAATGACAACAAGAATGTTACACAGCTGTATCCCGTATTTGAGAGAGCAGATATAAGTCAAATTCGAGATAGTAAAAGAAGATATATATTTTATGTTTGAATTGTTTATGTACAACTCCGTACGAGAATTTGAAATTAAGCAAAATGCATTCCTTACTGTTGATAATGAAATATACTTTTTGTTTTTATTATTGCATACACAGAGATAGACTTTTTATATTCTTAGATACCCGTTTTTGTTATAGTTCTTTTTGTATTGAAGAAATCTTTAAAATCTTACTTAAAGGATTCTGAAAAGATTATCTAGAGATAACCATGGTTAATCCCTAGCATTTTCATGAATTTTAGATTACAATCGGGCTAAATTAAAGATAATTGAGATTATTAGAGATTATTTGCTGAGTTTTAAAGTTAAAATTAATGACACTTAAGTCCTTTTTAAGAAGTTGTTAAGAAAAGGATATTTGTACTTTTGTTGATAGTAGTAGGGATACTGTCACATATGATTTTAGTTTTTTTGCTTTAATTTCATCAGTGTGTGTGCTTCGACTTAACCCTCTGATTTATAGTATGAAAAGAGAGAGATTGTCATTATAGACAAGGATGTGTATGCTGTTACAGTAAAGTCCTTATCAAGATTAAACAGAGAGGAATGGATTTATGCTTCGACAGTTCTGCAGTTGTACACTAAGTTCTTTTTGCTTTTGTTTTGTTAATGAGGAAATAAGAATAGCCCTCTGACAATAAACGTAAGACTCTATCGATAGTCATTGCTAACGTTTGTTCACGTTCATTTGTTTATTTATTTTATTATTATTAGAGATACTCTGCGACACTTTTTTATTTTCAGTACAAGTTAAAAGGAAGAGGCCCGTCTCAGCTGACACAGACTGGAAACCGCAACGTATTTCACGGTCGCCCAGCCTCTCTCTCTCTCTCTCTCTCTCTCTCTCTCTCTCTCTCTCTCTCTCTCTCTCTCTCTCTCTCTCTCTCCCTACCTTTCACTCGACTCTGAGCCTCACAGAGGCTCCGTTCAATGCTAACAGAACGTTGCTGTCTTTGAGTTTTTTGTGTTTTTTTTTTTCAGCGAAGCTAGGCGATAAATGTGCCTACATTTCATTGCAGTCAATAGATTGTTGCATGCTGTTATTGCATAAATACTGATAAGACATCGGTAGTACCGCCATTTGCATACATATTTTTACCACATGTCGTAACTGTTTAGAGGATAGATAGAACTCCCATTGACAAATTGTGGAGCCAGCAAGTTGCCACTTATGCTATATATATATACATTGATTATGACAGCAGGAATTTGAATATTAAAGGAGACTGTGTTAGAATAAGCATCACTATGAAATATAAGTATAGAACTCTGTTCTTACTTCTGAATGCCAGTCTCCACTGTATATATATTGATATTTTTGATTTAGTATATTTATTTTTATTGTTTATTATTCTTATTTTTAGATCATGATTATTAGTAATGTTATTATGTTGACTGATATCGTTGCTGTCTCTCAATGGCCTGTTGCTAATTATTATTTTTGAAATGAAATCAGCAGTAACTTGATGATTTGTATCTTTTATCTGGATTCATACTTGATGTTACTGTAGCCACCGCTAATAAGAATGTTTCTTTAGTGGCTTTTCTCAGCATTTAATGATTATTCTTTTTGACATTTATAGTAGAGTAATGCTATGTAGCAGTTGCTAAGTCCTAAGTATCTTGGAATAATAATCTAGTTGTGTAGACACATACCTTCCATCACCACCCTATTCCTAGGCAGCCCCGACCTGCAAGTTCTAAAAGTCTTTAGATTTTGTCCGTCAGACAAGTCCCTAGTGCCCATTGAATAGAGATTGCAATCACTTGCAGTTGCAGGGGAGGCAAAGTATAGCCTCGATTACCAACGTATGGCCATTGTTGGTACCCTGAAGTCATAGGGAACCTTTCTTACAACTGTAGTAGTGACATAGGTTCAAACTTTCATCCCGAGATCTACTTCGAAGGTACGTGCGAGGGCCGTAAAGGAAGAGAAACGCTGTGACGTTGCAGGTCTCCTGCGTGGTGGTCTTAGTCAAGATCGGCCGAGGGCGGGACGAGGAAGCCGGGCTGGAAGGATTCGCGGGATGGGGCCCAGTCCTTGTCCTTTTTGTTTTGCCTAACCGAGTAACGGAGATATGGCAACAAACCTGGGCCTGCAGCGAGGACGGCGGGGGATGTGAAAGCGAAAGAATCCCCGTGGGAAACCGGGGAATCGCACCTAGCAAGAATTCATGAGCAAGGGACAGAGAAAACGAAAGTCGTCCTAGACAGAGAAAAACGAAAGTCGTCCTAGACAGAGAAAGTAAAAGTCGTCCTAGACAGAGAAAAACGAAAGTCGTCCTAGACAGAGAAAGTAAAAGTCGTCCTAGACAGAGAAATTAAAAGTCGTCCTATCCATTGGTCTCTGAATAGTAATATAATATGAAAGTAACACATGTTTTGTTCCAGGAGTAGTTTCTAAGGCTTAATTTTAAGACAAATCAATGCCCCTAATAATGATAGGAATAGAATTTCTGAAGGTAAGGTCTCTTATAGAAATTACTGTTGATGTTATAGTCTATTGCATTTTACATGTTTATACATACTCAATTGTTTGCTAATGTTCTAAATGAGTCATAATCCTACTGTAATTAACTCAATTTTGTCTTTTAAAGAAACGAGAGAAGTAGATGAATTAATGTTCTGATTTAAACTGACCTTTTGATCTTAATTAATGTTTAATATTAGTTTCACACTGGAATTATGTTGTTTAAATATAAGAATATGTTTGTATTTCAGATTTCCAACAAGGACATAGACCCTGCATGCTCTAGTTGTCTGTAAAGGTACTCTCTATATGTTATGTTTGTGTAATTTGTATAGGAATTCTTAGAAAATAGCTTAAATAATTCGGCCCCATTTCTATTGTAAACTAATGTTAGCTAGGATATGTCCAAGAGCTCCCGGAAAACTAGTCCATGCTTCGACTGAAATAAGAGATATTTCAGTTTTGGTTGGGAGGGATGTCGTATGACTTCTGTCATGCTGAAGCCAGCCCGCCATGCTGAAGCCAGAATCTGAAACTTGTAACAGCTCTTGAGGGGTAACGGTTAGTCGAGGCCACGGATATTCTATTACATGCCCTCACTTTTATTGAGTTTTTGTGCCACCCAAGTGTTCCCTTGGGACCACCAAGAGTTGTGGCTAGGCACCTGGAACTAACCGCTGGCGCCATGCACCCCCCCCAAGAGGCCTACAGGATAAGGGACCCTCGGTCCTCGAAAACACCACAAGTCGTGAAGAGAAACATGTGAGGCTAGGGTGAAATAGAATACTCTCCCCAATTGTTTTCTGCGGTGCGGCCGGTGTTTGTAGAGGGCGTCAAGGAGATATGTGACCGGACCCCTGAGGCTTGGCATCCGACATGGAGTACCTGAGGAGGGTGGGAAAGGCCGAGAGTTAGCCCTTTCCTAAACCGCACGAAACATCAACTTATGTTTCGTACGCAGGTACACGCCCAGGAGAGCTGCCCAATAACTCCTCCTCGGAAGTAGGCGGGATTCCACTTTGAACCCGGCGCTGATTAGCTGGACTAGATCTGACTGATTTCATTGGAGAATTGGATGTTAAGCCACGCCCTGCCCCTGGGGGTACTTAAAGAGCCACCCAGGGCAGAGACAGTTAGTTAGAACATTGCCAGGGGCACGAATAGATCATAGATTGTGATAGTCATAGGGTGGGGGCATTGGGGCATTGAGGCGTCGGATGTGTTGTACTCTAGAATAAATATAAGTAAAGGATTCACTGCGTGTCCATTCTTACCTTGTAACCACGCTACCTAGTACCCGTCAGGTACTAATAATTAAAGTAAATGTACGTAGGAGGAAAAGCCCTACGGCAGTGGTGTCCTTAGATGGGATAATAAAAACCACTACGTCAGTGGTGACGCTCGGTGAGATAATAATAAAGCCTCCACGTCACCAGGTTCAAAGTGGAATCCCGCCTACTTCCGGGGAGGAGTTATTGGGCATCTC